>JARJDU010034309.1:0-10281 GCA_030264695.1 Lissagria laeviuscula | reverse complement strand
TTTCTATGAAGTAAGAATTGAGACTAAACTCGACTGAAGCATTGGTACGAACAACTTGAATTACTAATATTATGGCCATCTATGATTCTTCATTCAATATTCAAATGAGTCTTTTATGAAGAGTAGCAAATAGCAACCACAGCCTCCTCTGATTTTTCAAATTATCTTTGTTGGTTTTCATAGCCACCCTTCATTGCATGTTCAACTACTTAGAGAATCACATCCAAAGCCACCCTAGATACAGTCCCCATTTGTAGTAGAGCAATACGAATAGAAGGGTGCTAGGAAGCGGATAATTCAATTGTGTCCAGGCCCTCATCAATACTTGATGTAGAAAGTGAATTTATTCTTGAATTTGTGAAACAAATGGTCGTGATTATATAGAATACATTTGAATACAAAATTGATATCATTATATTACGATTTATAAAACAAATAGTGAAGTGTGACACAAGATGGCCGTGATGCGAAAATGGATTAGACAAGGTTGGTATATTGTTTGTATATTAATCGTACAAATGTTAGACAAGGATAAGGATAACTTTTAGAGTTTCATTTACCTGACGAACTTGCAGCGAGCAGCATGAAAAGGTAAGGTCGAAGATCATTGTCGCTAATGTTTTTAATTAAAGACAACAATACAAGTTTGCATTTTGACCATGGCTTGAGTAAATGTAACAAAAATTTCGAATGTGACTGATTACTGCCTGGGTATTTGATAATTTAACAAAATTAGTTTATTATTGAGCGATAATTAATTTACGCCCGTAGAGTGGCCGAATTTGCGGTTTCTGACTTCAACTCGCTATATTAGCCGCTAAAGTTAAAGTACGTTTTTCGAGAACAAAAAAGTAAAACGATAGGGGCATAGTTTCTAGCAGCTATAAAATTACCCAACCAAAAATTAGAAAAAAGCTCAATTGGTGTGATAACAATCAGTCACGGCGCTAACATGAAGTTACCTATAAAAGTTTGCAGGTAAATTAACTTCTTAATAAATTTATTTTTTCTAAACATTAACAATATATTTACATATCTTATTCCAGATTTTTAAATAAATTGAAAAAGATTAAGCAGTTCCAACTCTTTTTTGTCATCTTTCATTTCGTCATTGTCTTTACATCACAATTATTATTGTTGTCCACCATAATAGGCTTCTGCCTTATATAAGTCTTATAATAGAAATCCATGAAGAGACCAGTGATGGCAAAAAGCTGCGGCAACGCTGCGAAAGTAACTCCACGTGGGTATTTGCATCCAGGTGAAAACAATGGTAACGTCATCCAAATGCTAATCGCCAAGAATTGGAATAACTGTAACTGCGTGATGTGTTTCTTCCACCAAACGCTCCTCTTCAGGCTTGAGTCATATGATGTTAAGAGATAGTAAAAGTACATTACACTATGTACGAAAGAATTTATACATGCTAGAAATATGCCTTGTCCACCACATAAGTATTTTATACCTCCCCACATATAACCCACCATTATGAAATGATGGTATACGTGGAGGAAGGTCACTTGCCGTTGTTTCTTACGTAAAATGAAGAACACCTGCAACAATAAATGAGATAACATATTATGGTTAGTGTTTCGTGGATTGTGTGTGATTAAATTACAGTGTCCAATAAATCCAAAATTTTTGTCAGAAAGTAGAGGTATCCCAACCAGGCAAGTGGCATAGCTTCATTCGAATAGTCAATTTCTTGACACATGTAATTTGATTTGAAAACATGAGGCACCATCTGCAATAATTCATATTTTTAATATTTATACAATTTAGTTAAGAGGCTCATTTACCTCCAAACTGGTATAGGCAATTTATGTTAAAACACAATTTTTTTTCGGCAATTTTATAGCCTGGCGAAAACTATGCCTCTATTGATTTACTTTTTTGAGTTTAGAATTAGAAATCTTTAAAAATTAATTTAGAAAATCTCGAAAAATGTACTTTAACTTTAGCGGCTAATATAGCGAGTTGAAGTCAGAAACCGCAAATTCGGCCACTCTACGGGCGTAAATTAGTTATCGCTTAATAATGTACTTCTCGAAGTTTGTAAAAATGTCAAATACTCTGGCCGTAATCAGTCACGAGTCAAAAACCAACTTTTCACCTATTTACTCAAGACCATAGTCATCGAAATCTAACCATGTATTGCTTTACCTTGCTGCCAGCTTTAACCCGGACCACCCCGGAGAAACAGTTCGTCGAGTAAATGAGCCTCTTAAGATACTCTTATTGATAATACTTACTGAAATGAAAAGATAAGAACACACAACGACTTGCAGCATGTTATAAAACATGATAATCTTATCGATTTGCATAGGTCTGCGATTTTTCATCAATTTGGGACCCAAATCGAAGACGAAAAGAAGATAACATGACAGAATGAAGATGGTTGGTATTGGACTTTGAATTAAGAACCATTTATTAGTTCGTGGATCTGAAACAGAAGCAAAGATTAAATTCGAAAATATTGTGTTTTCAAAGTTAAGCAGTTTGAGTAGATAGTTATAACTTACCACTTAAATCATTTATAGCATGGATATAAGCGTGAGTGAGAGTCTTCAAAAGCAAAGCCATCTTGGTGCCAACGGTGACTATACTGCACTGGTCGATAGATAACGAAAGTAATTTTATACAAACTCGAATTTATTTTTAGTTCCCAGCTCTGATTGGAAATGTACATTTTAATTAAAATCACGTTAATGTTAGGTTCAAGTATATCATCTTACCTTTCAACCTTTTTACGTCATACGGAGCGGTGATACTGGTGAATTTGCGTAAGCCATTTGCATTGTTATATTTACAATGAACAAAAATGGTAATGACTGTAGTTGTGACGTTGGAATATGAATGTTATTGAAAAAAAAAAAATTTCAATTTTATGAAGAATAGCGGTTTTAATTTAAAAAAAAGGTTAAAAGCTAGAGTTAATATTAAGTTTTTGTACTTTGGCCTAAAAGTTACTTGCAGAATAATAGCTAATAATTGCTTATGTTAGCTACTGGGAATAATTGCAATAATGAGTTGCTCAGTCATCTTCTTCCACTTTGCCAAAGGCCATCCGTCCTAGTACCCAACTTTGTGTGACTCACTACTTCAGCATTTCCTTCATCTCTTCTCAGCTTCTCTTAGCCGTGTTGTCAATAAGCATATTCCCCGTAAGCTTGCTTTAGATTTTGCTTCTATTCCTTGATCGCTAGCCTGAAATGTATCATTGTCAGTTCACATGTCGGCTGTGGACCAAGAAAAGGAGCTTCTGACCAGAGCCGTTTTTAGACCTAGGCGTACTAAGCGCGCGCCTAGTGCCCCATGATTAGAGGGCCTCTGCGCAGACCAATTACCCATGAAATTTATTGCTTTTTTCCAAGTTGGGTGGCCTATTTTTGACTGACTGATTTTGGAACATGGCAAACCATAGGCATCTAGAGCTTTGACTGAGTTAAATACGATTCTGCTTCTGCCTCTATTTTGGCAAGAGCTTTCGCTTTTTTGTTTTCCTAAATGTCTTTGTGTACAAGTGTCTACATTATTGTTACCCAGTTATCTTTTGCCAGTTGTTTTATGATCTGTCTGCATTGTCAACTGCACTTAGAGCCGAAGCTGTCTGGCTGTCTGACGTGATATATATGTACGAGCTCTTTTGAAGTGTTTTTGCAAACAGATATGTGCGCATCTATCAATAGCGAGCATTTCCCCCTAGATGAGGTTATTCTCACCTACATGAATCTAGATTTATGACGAATTTTAAATCTCATCCGCTATTTCAAATTTAAGTTAATTTTAGACGGTTCAGACATTCACGCACGGGTAATAAGTTAGTGAGGAAGGTAAAGGAGAAGTTGATCCGTTAATCTATAAACAGCTTTCGTGCCGTGCGAGAAAGTCCGGGTCAGTCCGAAAAAGTTTGCCACAATCCGTAAGATTCCACGCTCGACCACCAAAACCATCATTCACTTTAATGATCTTGAGAGAGATAACGAGCACCTAGTCCTGTGCTATTGTCTCCTTATGCCTCCGGCTGTATATGCCTATTCCTTTATCACATGCCTGTTTTGGTGGACACACCCTGGTTTTTTAGGCCTTCGATTACTTGTATGGTGATTCAAAAGAAAATTTCCACAAAAAAATAATTAAACTCATAAATCATTGGCATTAAAATAAATTCATTGTTTTATTGAATACATAAACAGATTAATATTATACAATAACAGAAAATGCAAGTAAACAATACGCAACAAATGTGACACAAAAATCTGATTTAAAATGTATTTATAGTTCAATAAGTATATCAAAACATGCATTTCTACTATTAATTCCAAGTGTGACCTGTATCGATAAATCAGTCACCTTTAACGTCTACTAAATGACAATCAGGTTGTCCTTCCTTGTTTCTTTGGTTGTCGCGTTTTATGTACGTACGATAATAAAAATCACCAAACAACATAATCATGGTGAAATTCTGCGTCACAACACAGATGAGCAAGAATTTCGAGAATTTGCAATTCGTAAATATCTTCGGAAAGTAAATCAGAATCAACAGAGCAAATTGCAGAAGTTGTAATTGCGTTACATGCTTCTTCAATCTTTGGAGTATGTTGCGTTGATGCGGACGCCATGCCGAGTACAAATAATAAGAATACATGACGATATGTACAATGGAATTTAGTAATCCTAAGTAGATAGATTCTCCACCGGCGATGTACTTAGTACCAACCCAACTTACAAATAATATACCAAAATGATGATAGATATGAAGAAAACTCGCTTGATTGTATTTCTTTCGCAGGATAAAGAACACTGTGTCAAGGAGATCCAAATATTTCACCATGTAATAGAGCCATGTAAGACGTGCTAAGTTCATGGCATCTGGATTAGTAGAATAATCTACTAGCGAACAAGAAAGTGTTAATGTCTTTAGACTAGGACTACCCTAAAAGCAGCAATCGATATATTCAAATATTTTTTTAAAACTCATTTACAATTCTTGGAAATTAGTTTACTTTGATAACGATGTAAGCTGATAACCAGATTTGAAGAAGATTATAACCCACTAGGACTTTTCGCAGATTAAAAGGTTTTCTGTGTTCCATGAAACTCGTCAGCCATACGTTTACTGTTAGAAGATAGATGCAAATGATGAATATTATTGGAATTGGTGAATAGACCAGTAACCAGTCAGCGGTGCGTGGATCTACAAAACTCATATTATTGAAAGATCTTTTATGATTGTATGAGATTACCTCCTAAATCGTCTTTTGCATATTTGTAGTAATCAACCAATGTTTTTAGCAACAACGCCATTGCAAACTGTCAATTGTTTGTTGTTATTTCAACAGTGAATAATTGAACACTGATATTAACCACTATGCGCAGTCGAGGAGTGGAAAGCGTTGATATATTAATTATGTATGAATCTAGTAATTGTGTGGATATGGCACGTACGAAAGTATAAATTATTTTGGATTCGGATATAAGCATTGTATTTGTTTAAATATATAATAATTAGTTTTAAATTTGTTAATTAATTTTTATTACATAAGAAAGTGAAGAATATTGTGAATAATTGTAACGAACAAAGCATTGCTTGATTTGTTTTACCACAGACTCACTATACTACAGATGGTCAACGTTTTAAACTCAGTATGGAATTCATGCGTAGTTCTAGAGCGCAGATTATGTGGAGTGCACATTTTTTTGGATTTTGCCCTAGGACGCTTATTACATTTTGACCAAGCCAAATTCTGTGTTAAGTGCCCATTAAAGCCACTTCAAACTCATTGTGCGACTAGGGTCCTCTCAGCTCCAAAGAGCGCAACCAAATTACAAAGCAAAACAAGAAAAAGAAACTCTTTCTTCTAAGTGACTGAAGGTCTACGATATTAGCCATTATTGTGCTATCTAAGGCTTTCCGCCCACTCGGCAGCAAAATATTGAGCAACCAAAAACTGATGAGATCGATCTGTAGTATCGAATTTTGGTTTCTAATATGCTACTACATGTCGGATGGCTGCGGCAGCCAAGCTTACCAGTTTTTGGTTGCTGGCAACTGGCTGCCTAGTGAGCGGAAAGCCTAAGATGATAAGTTTCATTGCAATGGTCAATAACCAGACTAAATTACTTGAATCACATTTACATAGTTTTATATCGTTAACTATCTGTAGTATAATAATTAATCTGTAGATTTACAAACCCAACTAAAATAAAGTAAAATTAATGACAAAATAGAGTTATTTCCACTTGTTGTTGTTATTCTCAATCAAATTCGCTTTTACTTTATCAGAAGATATCTTCAAGTCATTTTGCAGATACGTCTTTCTATAGAAATCTCCAAACAGTTTAATCATCAGCAACAATTGAGGAACAAATGCAATTAGCACAAACTTTGGGTATGCGCAATCAGTAAACACTTTTGGAGTCAAAATGCAGAACAACAATACGAATTGCAACTAAAACACAAACAAACAAAAAAAACGTTAACAGAGATCATAATTTGCATCATTTGACGCTTACCAATTGCAATTGCGTTACAAGTTTCTTAAAACCGAGAACAACCTTGCGATCTTGCGGCCTACACGCAATGTACAAATAATACAAATACATGACACCATGGACACTGGTATTAATTATTCCAACAAAGATAGATTCCCCTCCGGGGACAAACGTCACCGCACTATATGACGCAAATAGCATTCCAGTATGATGATAAACATGTAGAAAACTCACATGGGTGGACTTTTTGGTCAGTGTAAAGAACACCGTGTCGACGAGATCTAAGATCTTCAGCATGTAATAATACCAACTGCATTCTGCCAAGTTAACTGATAGAGGGTCATTCGAGTAATCTACTTCTGAACATGACAACTTCAACGTTGACAAACTTGGAAAACCCTAAAAGAGATTACAAATGCTGATAATGATGCAGATATTGAGTTCGTCTAATACGGCAATAATTAAATGAAATACCTTAATTCCTAATAGGCAACAACTGACAACTTGGATTAGGTTGACGGCAATGATAGCTTTCCGAAGATTGTAGGCAGGTCTGGTGGCCATGAATTTGGGTAGCCATTTGGTAACGGATGCCAAGTATATAGCCATTATAAAGAGAATTGGTATTGGAGAGCCGCAAAGGAACCAGTTCTTTGTCCTAGGATCTAAGAATATAATTAATTGAGTAATTAGAAACAATTCATTGTAGAGTGTGTACCTGATAAATCATCTATTAGGAAGTTATATTGATGAACAGCAAGTCTTAGCAGTGAAGCCATTATTATTGAATGTAAATATAAAACGTGCACAATAATCTTGCAATTTAAGTAAAAATAGTCCGCAACTTTATATATGAGTTTCATATAAACATTTTACATAATTTTGGCCTTTTTTGATCGTTTTCATGAATTTGAATAAGATTTGAATAATTAACAACAAAATTGCCTAATCACTGAATATTTCTATTAATCTCATTGTTTTTATTTATTAATTCAGTAAATAATTTAAGCCAACCTTAAACCTGAAAGGCTTTAATTTTATTTTTTTGTGTTCGTTTTTCGATTTTTATTAGCTGACGGTGAAGGTGAAATAATCAAAGTATTATTAGAAAAGTTTTCCTTTCAGTATTCAGTTGTCATTGGCAAATATTGGTCAATTTTGATCTATATAAATATACTAAACTTCATAAATATTCATAATTGTTTCAACTATCAAAATGTTCATGATAGTTACCGAGGCGCGTTTTGATCAGACGGGGCTCAAGACGCCTGATTGTGATTGTGGCCCTAGCCGTCTCGTAATCGGTAGTGGCGCGTGTAGCTCAGTCCAGGGTCTTAGACGCCGTTGGTTTGCCGTGTTGCAAAATCAGTCAAGTATAAGTCACACGACATTGAAAAGAATTGAAGTAATGTATTTTTTTTTAAATTCTTTAATTCTTTTTTAGTTCTGGGGCCTTAAAATCGTTTCCAAATAGTTACTTTAGCTAACATAAGAGCAAATTGACTATTTGCTTTATCAATATTCTTTATAATACAAATTCTTCAGGTAATTTCTTGCATTGATTTTCGATATTCTTGAACGACCTAGAAAAAGATGGACATATGAGATCAACAAAGTGGAAAAAAGACAAGCTTTGTTCAAAATAAAACAAATGAGAAAGAAGAAATTTTATCCTAGATGGTCTCACGAAAATAAAACTTATTATTTAATGTATTGAATATAGTTTTTACGACTTAAGTCTTAGTTTATTGCTAAAACCACTCCTGAACTGTAAAAATACGGTTGGTTACATTGCTCTAGCAAGTTAGATTCATATTTTCCAAAAAAAGAAAAATATTTGTGGTGAAAAGAAAAATAAGACCGCGAATTAAAGAAAGGTACAAAGATGAATTTCCTTCGTTTGTGTCTAGGGTAAGTTCTGTTTGTAAGCCCAATTTTTTTCTCGCTGGTTTTCTAATCAATTTTTGCAAATTACGGCTCCTAAAATTGATAAGATTCCAGCTCAATGAAGTCTAAGAACTGCTAAATCAACAAAAGCTTTTCTATAAGCAATAATTGAAGAAAAAAAGAGTAAACTGTTCATCTAGTTCCAGCTCCTCTTTCTACTATTCTTCTTTTTAAGAGTAAAGTAATTAGAAAATGCGTGAGGAGTGCGAATGCTTAATAATTAATTCTGGCTGCGGAGATTGAATCCGGGTTCTCTGCTTTTGAATTTGAACACTTCTCCTTGTAAACTTCCTCATTTTGTTTAATTTTGCTCTTTATGCTATGACCCTAGACAAGAGTCTAAACGTCATCAATGCAAATAACTTAATCTACAGACATGATCTACAAATATCCACAATAGAGTCACCAAATTATTTTAAACAATTGATAAATAAATAAGCCATATTGAATGATTGCTTTTGCATGAGATTTAATATTTATAATTTAATTATATATTTATTGTCTCTAATATAAAAACTGAATTGCTATACTTATGTACAAAACAAAAAAAGTGTCAATCTGTATATAATACCTAAATTATAAACCCAAATTAAAACAAAGTAAACCTAATGGCAATGCATTTAATTACTTTTGCCATTCTTATTCTCAATTAGTTGTGTTTTGATCTTATTGGAAGATATCTTTAAGTCATTTTGATGATATGTCTTCTTATAGAAATCCCAGAAGAGTATAATCATCAGCAATATTTGGGGAACCAATATAATTAGCACAAACTTCGGGAATGCGCAATCAATAAACAATTTCGGAGTCAAAATGCAGAATACCGCCCCAAATTGCAACTAAAAATCAACAAAACGTAAATAAACATCGCAATTTACATCATTTGCTACGTACCAATTGCAACTGTGTGACAAATTTTTTAAAACTGTAAATCAGTTCCCGGTCTTGGGGCCTCCAGGCAATGTATAAATAATACGAATACATGACAGTATGGACAATTGTATTGATAAATGCAATATAGGTGCATTCCCCACCGGAAATATAGGTCACTCCAACATATGCCGCAAATAGCATGCCAGCATGATGGTAGACATGGAGAAAACTCACATGAGTGGACTTCTTGGTCAGTGTAAAAAACACCGTGTCGAAAAGATCCAAGACTTTTAGCATGTAATAATACCAACCGCTTTCGGCAAGGTTAAAGGCTAGAGGGTCATTTGAGTAATCTACTCGTGAACATGACAACGTCAATGCTGGTAATCCTGGAAAAATCTAAAAAAGATCTCAAATGCTGGTATTCAAATTAAGTCCGCCGACTTCGGCATTAATTGATAGAAATACCTTAATTGCTAATAGGCTACAACTGACAACTTGGATTATGTTGACGGCAATGATAGCTTTCCGAAGATTGTAGGCAGGTCTAGTGGCCATGAATTTGGGCAGCCAATTGGTGACGGATGCCAAGTATATAGTCGTTATAAAGAGAACTGGTATTGGAGATCCACATAGGAACCAGTTCTTTGTCCTAGGATCTGAAAATATAATTAATTGAGTAATTAAAAATTGTGCATTGTTGTATGCGTACCTGCTAAATCATTTGATAGGAAGTTATACTGTTGAACAGCAACTTTTAGCAATAGAGCCATAATGGCGGAGGAGGTGTGCAAGAATCAAGCAAGTGAAGTAAAACATGCCCAGAAATAACAAGGATTTGTTATATATGCATATGAACATTTTACATAATTTAAAAAGTCGTAATAGAATGAAAAATTAGAAATAATTAATGCAAAATTGTGCAAATTTTTCTGAATATTTATGTTAAATTGATTGTTTTTATTT
>JARJDU010034228.1:0-16523 GCA_030264695.1 Lissagria laeviuscula | reverse complement strand
TTTTTGAAAAAGCAAATTTGCTTATAAAATAGACAACAAAATGTTTATTATTTGCAAAATGCTTTTTCTTTGTTCTTCTATATGCAGGACCGAATTAATTCATTTTTGAGATCTTAGTCATTTTGAATATAGCATGTTCTATAAATTGTGCAACTCAAATTTGTCATTGGATATGGGACTCTAGTCGAGCGGTTTTTTGCCTAGTTTGCCTAATGGTTAACACAAAAACAAACAAAATTTTATCCTCTGTGGACAAGGTAGGTCAAAGGTGACCCAGAGCAAAGCTATTTTGGATACTGTGCATGCGCGGTTCTCCTTCCCGCCTTGTAGCTTCAGCTAACCTACAACCGACTATTCCTTCAGTTGCCTGTAGGACGTTCACTCTGTGGTAAGGTTGGTTCCTTAGTTATTTAACTTTTACTGAGGCTTCCTTCATTTTGGGTCACTATTGACTCATGTTTATTACTATCATTATAGCTAATATTTTTGTTTTAGTTTTATGGAACTTATTTGAGCTTAAATTATTATTTGTAGGCGGTAGGTGGAGGACTATTTGGTGACTGATTATTCGAAACTGTTGTGATAACAGTCGAACAAGCATTTAGTTAAAAGTCTTAGTCAAAAAATTAAAGTCTAGATTTATAGCGCATATTTTTAAGTTTTGTATTGACAGTATTTTTATTTATTTTTTTGCCAAAAATTTTTATAGTTAGTTCTATTATTTATATAATATAACTTCAAAACTTTTAGGCAACTGGAAAACCGCAAAAACAGCTTAAAAAGTCTCTGGGTCAAAAATGACCCCACCTAGTTTTATGTGCGATTTGGTTCCACCTTGTCAACAGAAGGTTAAATAGCCATAGCAGAAAATAGTTAAATTACAATATCTTTTTTTTTTAAATGTATTTTCATATTGATGCGTACCTAATAACACTAATAATATGATAACTCAAATATAATACTTAATGTTATTATAGCATTATCACACCTGTGTCAATTTCTACCATCCTTCTTTAACAATAAATAATTGGATAACAATTCTATTGAACAATTTTCAAATTAGGACAGCTGTAATAAGCGCTCAAGTATTTAAATATTATTATATTATTAAGTCTTGCATGCAGTGACATGTAGCTCATTTCAATATAATAATTTAGTATGATGACATTGAATAAGAGCTATTACTAAACCATTTATTTTTACCAAGATAATATCTTAGTAATTCTTAATGCAAATAGAATTGCGTTTGGCACGGTGTGCAAAACTTCTCGTTGTAAAATAAAATAAAAAAACATTGTAAATTGTGAATAGCATTACATTAGCATGTAATTTTATTTTCCATGGACGGACAACATGATTAGGTACAGTTCATTCATTCTTGTCATGAACTTTTTGGCCGCATGGAAAAATGACTATGTATAGGCTAGGAATGTAGTCCATGCGTATTGTTTATATGTAAATGGGATAATGATATAAAATGTATATTTTTCACAAATATGTGAACACTTTACATATTAAAATATTTTATATTTATTTTTTACAAGAGAAAAATTTATTTATTTAGTAGCGATAAAAATCTGTAGAGAAAAAAAAATGAATTAAAACTTTATTTAAAAAAAAATTTGGATTTTTATTTATCCTTTTGCATTAAATTTCTCGTTTATTCAAGCCGTTACTTGTTTTGAAGAACTGTAATAGTTTTATTTTACACAAATGCATTGATCTACAGAAATCGATTTACTTTCCTATCGAATCATTCGATTTCCAAAAAGAACCGCATACAGCTGATAGTGCAGGTGATAAAGGCATATAATGTGCAACTGTGCGTCTCTGAAGTACAAATGATTGCTCAGTTCAGAAAAAACCACTCTAAATTTTGTGGAACTAAAAGCGAAGTCTATCAGGGACTTTGTGTGGAAAGTTTAGGGTCTATTTAACACTGAAAGTGGACTTCCTTGGTGATTATTTGCTGCAGAGGATGCAGAATAGATCAGATTGGTCGCAGTGCGAAAGGTCTCTAATACTCTCTACCGCCGACAAAATAAAGCACACTGCCATTTCAGGACTTAAAATATATATAAGTACTGCTGAAGAATTCATCAAAATAGTTATCTCTTACTACCGATATATTGAAATCAGTTCAATTTGTTTAAGAAAATTATATATTTATAAGGTAAGCAAATTTAATGAAATATATTTTCTACACATGCTACTGCTTGATGAAATAGTTATATCTGCGCGGCAAGTGAAAGGAAATTGTCTCAGATTGGGGATTATATCCTATACCTAAGACCACATACTTCATAAATTCATGCTTGATTGAATAAAATAAAAAAATTTTTGTTTAATTTTTTCAAAACACAACACCACACAAGTTGATTAATAAAAAATTTCCACGAATCAGTAAATTTTAATAACTCAACAGTTTTTTTTTAGAGATATCGAAAATGTTTTTAAGTAAAAATTATAAAAGTTAGGAAGCAGAAATTGAAGTTGTTGGGTAAATTACATACTACTTAATTAACTTTTGACTAGTATTTTAAAGAACCAAGGAATGTTTGGAAATTAACTTTAAAAAAATGATTTTTGTTTGTTTCGTGAATAAACTAACCAGGTTATAGTTAACATTTACTTTCTTTAATTAATTTATCTAGTTCTTTCACTTTTCTGCAATTAAAAGATGTTTATTTTTTGCAATCTAATAAATCATATATAAGTAAGTAGGTTTTTAATTGCAGGGAAAACATTCATGTTGCAATAATTTCCAGGGGAAATTTCAATTTTCAATTTTTTTTTCATTCAGCAAGTGAAAACGAATGACATTTTAAATAAGAGCAAATCTATTTGTAACACTTTTAAATAATTATAAGTACCAACTATATAATTAACGTTATTAATAAATACATAATTTACTATAAATTATCTATCATTGAGGAGAACTTGTGAGCGCTACTAAGTAGTGACGGAACGACTTTGATTGATATGTAATTATCCTGGGTAGGTTAAATTAAATTATTTCTAATTTTCCTTTTTAATTGGAGTGATTAAGAAATAATTCAAACTTTTCCTTTTTAGTACTTTCAAAATGATAATTTTATAGATGTACTTAATCTATTTAATTAGATTAATTTAGTTTTTATTATAAATTATTTATAATATTATTACTAATAGATTCTGTTTTTTTTTAAACAATTTTTTATGTTTTTACTTCAGCAAAATCATTAATATAAAGTATTTAAACACATAGGTACTGGGTATCAAGTTTACAGACAGAGACATAGCGTGTATACAAATTTAACGAATAATTTAATATGAAAGCCATTTAATACAGCACTAAATGACAGAAAGAAAAACTGTCATTGCTTTTAAGAAATTTTCCATTTCATATACAAATAACATCATTATATCTTTATATTGCTCGTCGAAAGTTAGATGGACGTCATTTCTTGAAAGATTTTCCGCCATTTTAACAGCATTAACGACCTTCTTTTTTATAACTACAACTTTCGACATATTTATTTGTTTTATGTTCATTGAATTAGATTCTCACGCAATATATTTTAAAAAAATGTAACTTTTCTACAAAATATAAAAATTAAATCAGGAATTTAATTTTTTTGTCTTTTTATTTTTATAATATGATATGATAAAATAAATAAAATTATTTCTATATAGATCTGCATTTTGTATGAGTACATGTCGAAAAACCACGTTAACATAGTACAGTGGTACCTCGAGATACGAGTGATCTGACATACGAGTTTTTTGAGATACGAGCGATTTTTTGCTTTGAAATACGAGCAAAATTTGAGATATGAATCGCGCGGTTCGACCGGCTACACACGACCCATGTGTTTCCTGCGACACAAGCTTCAAGTTTCCCGCGCTTTAGTCAGTCTATAGTCGAAGCATCTATTGTTCATTTTCATACTTTATCACCTTTATTTTTATTATTAAAGCGGGAAATCATAGAAAAAAATGAGCGAGTAGTTGACTTGGCGGAGCAGTACGAGCGTAGTACTTCAACGATATGCACTGTGCTTAAACAGAAAGAGTCGATAAAGGTTATAACGCCATATATAATAAAGTCTATCTTTTACTATGTTTTTATACAACATTTGTTTTTAATTAATTTAAAAAAACAACTAAGGCGGCATTTTAGAAGCTGAAACAGATTAATGGCATTTGAATTGATTTTACTAGAAAAATTTTCTTTGAGATACAAGTAACTTGACATACGCGCATGGTTACGGAAAGAACTCGTATCTCGAGGTACCACTGTATATATATATTTATGTATAATTTCCTTGGAAGGAAGCTGAAGACTTCTTGTCACGCCGATTTGGTTAGCGTCAGGCACGCTCCAAAAAACGATGACTTGCTTACAGCTGACTGCCGAGGATAATGAAACTGTTAGCACTTCACTTTTCCTTGAAGTTTACGGCTGTTTTGCTCACAACATTATTCCCTAGGCATAGTGTACTTTATGAATTTTATATTATTTTATTGAATGTTTATAATTTATTTCTAAATTAAGTATAAGGATTACTCAAATAGGAAAAATTACCATACCAGTTACCAAAAAATTACCATTAAACAAGTATGAAGTAAACTTTATCAATAGTATTTATGTTATAAGTAGCCGTACTCCAGCACGACAGCCAAATACTATTCTGATGGATATAATTTCCGGTACATGTACCTCACACTATTTATTCTACAATCTATTTGTATTTGTAATAATTTAGTAGAACTGTAATACAAATTAGCGCACACTATTAAAGGATAATTTGCAACGAGACACATTTTAGAAGTTAGCAAGAGTAGTATACTGACATCATAGGTAGGTTGGGCTGCTACTAGACAACTTACCGTATTGGTACTGTAATAGCTTTCGTTTTGACCATAAATGCATTAGAAAGGAACGGAAAGAAAAAAATAAAATAAAAGAATATTAAACCCAGAGAAAATAATTTTTTAAGTCGCGGTACAAAACGCCAAACAACTACAGAATTTAAACCTCCTAAACATAATATTAAGGTGGCTGTAAAGAAAGTTTATAGAGATATAACAAAAATTTGCGATCCAAGTATTTCTTTGCATAATAATTTAAATTCAATTATTAATGGAAAATTTCTTATTAATACGAGATTTTCTCTCATCTCTGAGACATTTAATTATTAAATTTTAACACAATCGGGACAGCTTTAACTTTTTAACTTAATTTTTTGTTGCTTAATTCTGCATAATAAGATTATACAAAATACTGTTAAGATTCTAATCTAGGTAGAGTATTTGGATTAATTTTATTTTAATTTAACTAATATTTTATTGGTATAAAAATGTATTATATTTTAAAGCAGAGTTATAAGAATTAACTTAATTATATAGCCTTTAATTTAAAACAGGTAGAGCCAACCAGCAGCCTGTGGGCCGCACGTCTAAAAGACTTTTCAAGCTTGCCAAATTACTTAATTTATAATAGCCAAAGTAGTGCGTTTAGTTACTTAACTAATATGTTTTCATGTAAAAATAAGGGTAAACATAAAATAATAATCCACTATATTTTAACTGTTTAAAACAGAGTTATAATGCATTTCCAAAAATGGCCCGGAAGATCATTTGAGAAAATATTCAAAATTTTACTTGACTGACTTAATAAGTCAGAATAAGCTAAATTGACATATATTGAATAAATTTATTAAAAATTCATAATTTAAAATATTCATGCCATGAAATATTCGCAAAAAAATATTCAAAATTAAAGAAAGTAGCACGACCTCAAAAAACAACAGTTTGTTGTGAAGAATGTCAGTATATTGTTGTTTACCACTCATCTACTAATTCCCAAACAGGTCTATTCCAAGACCACGAATTAAATCGATTCAATGTGCTCGGTTTTACGCAGTTTCACGCTTTCGATTGCAATTATTTTAGAGTTTTTCTTTATTAACAGGCCTATACGTATACAGTTGATCCGGTAGGCAAACAATAAATTCCGAAAATGCGCTTGAGCTCCTCAATTTCGCTACAGTAACATTATTTTCACGTTTTTTACATTTTACTATGTTTATAGTTTGCATTTCTTAAGTAGCATGGTCGGATATGTTTCTATTTAATTGTGGCTATGGCTATTAAAAGTATACATTATTTAGACTTTAGGAGATCCTTAATGAACTCAATGATCACATTAATTAACGTTCTGGTATGTACATTGATGCGGAAAGCGTAGTTTCATAATCCGGCAATAAAATCCTTCGTATGCTTACAATCATAAAGTTAAGTATACGAGTATTTAGTTTTAGGTATGTATTTGTATAAAACATTAAAATTATCTACGATTTGTGTGAATTTCTAGGCAAACAATGAATTTAATAACACTTTCGTGAGTTATAATGTGTAATCGAGTTATTTAAGGAATACAAATTTTTACGATAAGATAAGACAAAAAGAAGACCGAAAATATGCGATGCATTTAAAATACAGAACAAACTATTCTAATATACTAATTAGTTCATAATAAATTTTTTAATAATATAATATGCAGCCATAATTGGAGCTTTAGGACCAAATCAATATCAAATTTTGGCTGGAGATGAATAAGTTACTATGTCAACGGACAAGTATCTCCTCAATATCCTTCAGATAAATATGTAACTTTAGCCCGTAAATTAATAAAGAAAAGAAAAAATAATGGCACAAAAAGCGCTGTGCGTAGCATTACAATGGCGAAACCCTTACAATCGGTACAAAGAACTTCCAAACAGTACAGGAGTTTTCAGACCAAAGCGTTTGTGTAAATAACTCCGCTACAAATGCTTTAACGCTTTACGAGAACAATTAACAAACCCGAGCTTAACCCAGGACGCCGACTTCCAAAGCATCTTTAAGAGAAAAATCCTTAGTACAATCATCAAAGGGATATGAGAGAATGGCACACGACGCCGCGCCGTACATATAATTTTGAACGGCATCAACATCTTAAAAAACACAAAAAACAGACATAAGTAACAAGAAGCAAAAAATCTAAATTATGCTGCTTCTGCGTTTAATCGTAGACCCGGGTATAAACACCGCTATCGACAAATTAGATCTCAAACTGCTGAAGCATTCCCTAATTTCTGAATAAGAAAAAGGGTTGGCCGATGGGCTTTTAACCTTTTCCTGTAGTATGCAAAATATATGCTGCAATGCTAGCTAGACTCGGTCGGGCAGGAATAAAGCTGGCAAGGGAGGCTTGTACAATGCAGTGACCGTGATCACTCTCCTATCTGACATACATGCGGCTTCAATGGGCAGAGGAGCCCAGGAAAATAGTGTGCCAAAAAAGATGCTAATCACCAAACTGCATAGAGGTAAAAAACTATTTATGCTAATGAGTAGTTAGGAAGACGGAGTTACGGAGACCGTAACAAAGCTAGAACTTCGAAACAGGAGAAAACGCTCGTAAATTAGAGAAATATAGAAGTGGAATCAAAGAGAAGCTAGAACCAGCGCAGGGTTGTAGCTCCATAGCTGATGATAATGATAATAATTTGAAATGAATTATTAAAATACGGATTAAAACTTTTATTCCCAAGTATAAAAATGATAAACTCTCCCAAAAAAGGTTGCTTTTTGTAAAAAATAGTTCAGTAAAATTAATATGCTAAACACCTTACGGTAGATCTACAATGAGTCAAAGAATGTTTGGTCAATTGATATTAAAAGTCTCAATTTGATGATATTAACGATTTTACTTTAAGGAAAATAGAGACAGAGACAATAGAGTTAGTTTTTTTTTGTTGTATTTTAATTAGTATTTAGAATATCCTTCTAAACTGCAATTACCTGATTTTCTTAATCTTGGAACCATGGAAAAGGTAAAGATGGCACAGAAAGCCATAAATTAGCTGACATAGGCTCCCGCATCGCAAAGCTGAAGTAGCAATATGAAGACCTAGGAAAGCAACAAAAAGATCTTTTGGTCGCTCAAGATCAAGATGGAAAAACGACATCGTCAACACCTCTTGTTAAGGATGGACAAGACTAGCAGAAAACCGAGTGGAAAATTTTAAGACTGAAATGATTGAATAATTTTATTAGGAGCTTTCTCCTGAACCACAGCTCAATTTCAATATTGAATATTTTTCCCGGAAAATATTGCAAACCATTCTAACTAGCTCATAATCATACGACTTTGTTCATTTATAACAAGATGTTTGCAATAGCATCATAACCCTAATTCTGTACAATGTTTATGGTAATCCTTTAATACACTACAACAAAAACCAATAAAGTTGACAACAGAATAGCAAATTTTCTTGCATCAAATATAATTCAATAGAAGTCAGACATAAATAATTTCAAATTGCATTACTTAACATTAGATAAACATGATTAATTAATGTACTTAGCAAACTTAACTCAACATAATGTACTGCACTGTAATTCAAATGTAAAACAGCACTTGTTAAATATTACATATCCATAGTTCGTTTGAATGTACCGTATTTGCTTTTGTTATTTAATGGTTACTTAATGTTCATAAAAGTGTACTACTTTACCAAACTTAAAAATGATTTATTCAAATGTTATCATGAATTTGCCATAGTGAATACGCGCGTGTGTCTAACTACTTAACATACAAATGGCGCATATAGTCTTCAATCTTTAATTGCTTCAATGACCTACAACTTATAAAAACATGAGTGTCACCAACTTCAAACTTACCGCTTTGTGGAAATTTTGGAACTTTTTTGAATAAACGAAGATGTTGAATAAATTGTAACTCTTAACTCTTCATAACTTTGGGTCACATGTAAATATTGTATTTCTTTTTAAATTTACATAATTAAGAAAGTTTGATTTATGGGAATTCTAGAATTTTATATAAAAATTACCATTTTCATAATTTATTTTTACATCAAAATTATTGATTTGTTAATATAAATTACAGTTAGAGGAAGAGCATCAGACAAGAACATAAACAAGGTTCGAAATCAGCAGTATCGGCTTGATATCAATAAGCAAGCTAAAAATTGCTCCCAAGATTAAAGTTATATTATATATGAATTTAAATTTCAAAAAGAATGTATAAAGCAATATAATTTTTCACCATTTTCCTATCATTATAATGTTCAGATATAACTATTAGACAGAATTTCTTTATTTTGTGTAGGCATTTAATAAGATACTGTGTTGCATGTATTACGATATTGAATAAGAACCAAGTGAAGTTCTGGAAAAACTATAAAATGATAACTAGCAACTAGACATATTTTAGAGGTTAGTAAGAGTAACGCACAGATATCATAGGTAGATAACACCCGCCTGTGCATACTTTCCTGACTTGTACTTTTGGAGTAACTTTCTATAGTATTAATAAAATGACTTACTTCTCGATTGTTGGATGCTTTCTTTAAAAAATATTCAATAAGCTGTTAAAAGATATAATATTTGTCATCATAGTCAATAACGCACCCGCTTGCAGTATCGGCTAGGCCTATCAACTTTCTTCCTGACTGACCGGGAGTCTGTGGGTTTTCTTGCAGTTTTTTCCAATTATATTGATAGATTGCACACCCTTCGCTATCTTATGCCAAAATTAGGAAACGCGAGAGGGTGCGAGATAATATTTGATGACAGCGTGGTCCTCCGCGTTTGACCCCCCGCGCTCTACAAACTAGGGGGTAACGAGGAAGGTACTTTTCAATCTGATTGTGGAAGGTTTCGACAACTGAATATTACTAGAACAAAGAGAATTAAGAAATAGGTTTATATTAGACCACAAATTTGAGTTCTTTCTCGAGGGTAAGAAAATTCAGATGCGACTATTATTCAAGGATTTTATTTAATTCTCAACAAATAAATGCGAATGGAATACAATTTCTCAGTTTCTTGAAAAAAGCCTATAGCTAAGGTCTAAACCGATAGGCCGAAAAATCAAAAATAAAATAGCAAAATTAATTAAAATTTACACGTTATTAGCGCCTAATCAACTTAGTTAATTATTTACCATTTCTCAAAATTCATTTAAAACTATAAATGAAATCCAAGGAAATAATAAATTATAATTAAATCATCAAAGGAAAATATTATTTTATTTATATATAAGTAAAAGAAAGTTGTAAGTAAGTCTTCTAAATAATATACTCAAAGATGCATCAAAATGTAATATGTCATAAGAATAGTAAATTCATCAAACGTCTCAATGATTATTTTAAATATTAATTTTAAGATAACTTGAATTCAAATAAAAAATTCTGATAAATAATAACAACAAAAACGCTTTTATTCTCTTATACTGAAACTGTTCTCGAGCATAAGGATCCGGTCTCAGTAAAGTTTAATGGTAGAAAGTATACGTTAAATATAATTTTATGTTAAACATATGCGACATTAAACCAAACGAAGAAGGAAAAGAATGTTTACATAAGCGTACAATGTACATATATACAAGCATGAAAGACGTAGTTGGCGACTTGGAACGTTACTAGTTCAAGGATAACTCAGTCTAATGACCCAGTTTAAACAAAGTTCAGCAACTCTTGCATAGAGGACGTCTGCTATACTTACTTGTCAGCTTAATTAGTAAGTCCGCACAGTAAGGTAGTAAACTTGAACTTGACTTAAAAAACTGTTTTTGCTATTGCTGCTAAATAATTTTACCAGATGGCGCTGTTTTAGTTGTTTTACAAACCAAACGTCTTGTAGAAAATGTTTAGACTAGTTCAAGGTTTCTACCATGAATTAAAGTCATAATGAAAGCGGTTCTGCTAACACTTAGCAAACTTAGTTAAAGCTACTGGACTAGTAATGCTAGTACATTATGTGCGACGTTAAGTGACTTAAGCGGTAGTATCTAGATATAATTTTATTTATATCAAACTAATTAGTTTGTAGTAAAGCGTATAGATGGCATGCTTTAATATGCATTGTAAGCGAAAAGATTGTAATAAGAATAACGACAAAATATCAAAGAGAAATGAAAACTGGCCAATAAAACCAAAGAAAAAAATAGAAAAAAAATTCTTGACAATAACAAACTAACTCACAGATCGTAGCATTTATCGACGCTTTTTAGAACTCATTATTTTCGCGAAGTCAGAGTCCTAGCCATTCTCCTAACTCAATGTAGAATGTTGATAAAAAATTACAAAACAGGCGAGAAATTACTTTAGTTTTTAAATAAGAGAAAAATCAAACAATAACAGAATGTAATAGGTTGGTGGTGTTAGGGAATGGTACTGGAGGAGGTTATACATCTCCTAAATATGTCTGATGGGAAAAACGAGCAACGCCGGGAAACCCGCTAGTATACTATAAAATCTACATATTCTAATACATATATTATTTTTATACTATAAATAGATCTCAGCGCGCACGTAGATTATTTAGTGCTCAATAAAGTTCTTTTGACATTTTGTGTAAATATCAAATACTTTGTCTGTAATTAGTCCCGAGCCAAAAGCAGTTTTGTCTAATTTCTCAAGAGACACGTACTTGTTCGATAAAGTTGTTATTTTATTTTACTAATAAATTGAAAAACTATAGTAACCGAGTATTTAGAATTAGGGAATAGAGTCGGCCAGAAAAACAAGGGAGTTGGCGATATAAGTCAGGAAATTAAAAATAGAGTTCACGAAAGTTGGTGGCAAAGTGCAGTTGAGAGTAGAGTCCACGAGAGTTGGAGTAGTTGGGAGGAGTTTCAATAAATCTTTGATAATTCTAATACAATTATTTAGTATTTTCTAACAAACTAGTATTTAATCGAAGTGAATTCATATTGTCTTTTTTTCTAAAATACATCATCACTGTATACATATTTTCGAATGTATCCTTTGCTTCAACTTCGTTTTCAGTTTGACAGCTGAAAAAAATCAGTATACGTCAAGTATACGAGTTACATGTCAAAACGATTAACTTTCTATCTCAACATATATCGTTTTTATATTTCATGCATGAATCCTAAAATTTTATCACTTTCTATTATTCACACCTTCACACAAACAAATATTAAAATCAAATTAATTTAATAATTTAAACAGATCATACGTCAAATTGCACTTTATCAAAAGTAAGTCAACTTCAACATAGATATATCCAATTAAAATGTATCACGAATAAACAGTTACAAATTTCTGTTTCTGCAATGTTTCTCCTACGATTAAAATTCACCGATAGCAACTTTTAAACACCTCCGTAAACGCGCAAATATTCAACTGTTCCATCACACTAGTTCTTCCAATGTCCTACGTTCGATTTACATCTGTTTCGCATTTTCAAACAATTAAGTGCAACAATCACGTCCTTCAACTGTCCGAATTACACTTCGCAGACATGATTTCCATAAACCATCAGCACCACTCTGTTCTTCCATGAATTGATAAAAACCAGCGGATTTTTTATTAATGCTTCAGTTCTTTGCCAAAATGTTTAAAGTGTGTGTATTATTAACCGTATTGATCGTTGTAATCAGTTCGGTGCAAAGTGACTTTCAACAATCTTTAATATCAAAGATTGATGAATGGGATGCTAGATATGCATCATATAACGTGTTTGGTGACTGGTTGAAGCTGATTCGAACCGATGTCAATTCGGAAAAAGTCGAAATTGATTCGTCGCGAGGTGCCGCTATCAACGCCCAGTCGCTTCAACATCATCTTTATGAAGATGAAGGTTACTTGGGTCGTATAGACAGATTCCTGCGTTCGCATCGCCTCGATATCAAACTTCCTGCGGGCGGTAAGCATGCACACTTATACTATTCACATTCAGCTGAATACACATAAAATTTAAATATCGATTAATTTATATATCGAGGATTGTGCTAGCTATTAGCTCTCTTCTCTTGATGTTTCAAAGTATTAAGCATTCGGATCAAGGCATAGAAATGTAATTAACCGAAGAAATTCGCACTGCCTCTGATAGATACGAATTACGATTATAGAACTAAGAAGGATAATATATTTGGTCGATCTGGATTTATAACGTATATAGGTAATTAATTTATTAAACCAGTTTGCACTCACCGAATTAATTTAACTCGCACCGCAGCATTTAAACGGTTTTCTGGCTTTTTTTGTTGTTATTTGTAATTTCTTCAATATTTGTTCTTATAGTTATGTTTTTTGCTGGTTAATTTTTGTTTAATTAGAATTTACGAGCAAAAGCATTGTTTTTCGTGGTTGATGAATTTCAAACATACTGTTGATGATAATTCATTCGCTTTTACGGATCGGAATTGACGTTATAATTTAACGAATTATAATTGTATCACTTGTTGCATTAGCTAATTAGTAATTAATTAAATCATAATTTTTTTACAACTTAAGCAGCTAACAAGTCAATAATTAAGAAAACACCAACCATTACGTTCTTTTAATAGCGCTACCGACCGTTATCGAACCCTGGTTTCTTATAATTTTTTCCTAGCTAGTATCCAGTTTCTTCTAATTTCTGGTCTGGAGTATTTCTTTATGGTCCGTGTCTGTTTTGTCTTTCTATATTATTCTCGTTTTTTTTTTGGATCTCACTCCTTGTATTTTTCTGTTGAGTAGTTGCATCGGTAGCCTTTCTTCATTCATCATAACCACAGCCCTGCCTATTGGAATATTTGTACGCGCTCCGATAATTTTGGTTTTGTGTAGTCAGAGACGTGGCTAGAAGGAGCCAAGGAAAATATTTGTTAACTGGTACAGCACCTGAGGGGCTCTAAAACGATGTTTTGTGGTGACTAAATCAATGTTTCGAAATGATAGAATGAGGTTTGCGA
Source organism: Lissagria laeviuscula (assembly GCA_030264695.1). Lineage (NCBI taxonomy): Eukaryota > Metazoa > Arthropoda > Insecta > Coleoptera > Staphylinidae > Lissagria > Lissagria laeviuscula. Next base: position 2,767 of record JARJDU010034228.1, on the reverse strand, counting down.
AAGTAACGCAATGACGTCGTAGGTGACAATCCTGCAAGGCCTTGGAGCTCAGGGAAGTACAAGGAGCTCAAACTAACTAATGTCTGCTTAACAGTTACAAAAAATGTCTACAAAATTCCCTTCCTTGCCCAAGAATTAATAATTTTCTCCATATTGCCCCTAATAGCGGCTTCAGGGCTGTTATAGCAACACAGTGGGCTTTAGGCAAGAATTACTTTTTTGCATAATTTATTCAAATGTACTGCTGTATATAAACGCATATTTAACTTATATTGTTGGAGGTTCTGATTCTTCTCATAATTAACATGGTGCTCCTGGTCTTTGCTAATAGTACCCAAGCCTAAAGACGGCACTATGTATAGTCATCGAACGCAGCTGACATTGTTCGCTGTCGTGATTACTGCTTGCTATAACGCTGGTATCCCACACCCAAGTTACAGGTGCTCCGCTGCTGCGCTTGCACGAATTTCGAAGTCTTGGGCCTTTTTAGCTCATTATCAGGACTTGACGCTGAAATAGGCTAATTCCAGGTGGCAAATACATACAGGGAATAGACGAATTATGAGCGATCTATTTTTATTGAAAAGATAAGGTCAATAATATTGTCACAATAGTGATTTTCAAGCATAATATTTTATTGAGATCATAATTAAAACAAATTGTTTATTTAAAATACAAATCACAAAATGTCTGTAAATAATTTGAATTTAAAATGTCTTTCCGTTCAACATAAGTAGGTTACTTCACTGCACTGTTAAGTGAAAACGAGAGAGGAAAAGAGAGAGAGAGAGAAAGAACGAAGAAGATATAATTAGTCTCAACATACAATTTTTAGAAAAGATAGATATATTGTAGATACTATCGCATTCGTTGGCGTGTTTAACTTCACCATTTTAGTTTGATTGGTTTGTTGTTACTTTTATAGCAATTGTTGTAATTTTAAAGAATTGTAGACGTTTCAGCGATTTAGAATGTTTTACGATAAAATAAGCTTTATATTCTTTTTGACACGAGCTTAGCTGTTTACACTAACCCAATCAAAGGTATTGACACGTCGACTCCGACAAACGATTCGTGAGCAAAAACACAATTTCTCCCGTTATATTTATGTATTTCTATTAATTACGTTTAAATGATGATATAATATGTAAATATGAAAGCCGACTTAATAGTGCACTCGCTGGGATCTACCTGTAGAAACTAAACTCGTGACTTTATATACTATAGTTTCATTTCGAAGCTACAACGATTTTCACTTCAAAAAAAGTTCAATTTTCATTAACTTCAGGCTTTTACTCTTGCACCATCCACCTGATAACGACAGCAATCAAGAATTGTTAGCTTAAATAGGATTGAATTGAACTAAATTTAATTTCTTATGATGTTTTTATTTCAACTATCTGCGGCTTTACCATAAACTTAATTTACTTTTTACTCCAAATTCTTATCTGCAAAGTCATTTTTTAGACGTTACACACGTCAAAAATTTTATTCGTCATTTAATTAATTTGCGGATTTTCTCTCATTTCACGCAGCTACTTATTTACATTAAACACGAGCTTATCTGTCTTTATATCAACAATATCATTTATTGGTACCGGAGTACATTAGTACAGTTTAAAAAATATAACTGTCAATTTAACCATATTGATGCATTTACTCCATAATAATTACCATCAAAGTAGATATGTAGATATCAATCTAATTTACATTATTCGCTCTACTAATTGCATTCCGAATTTAATTTCAATTCCAACATCAATTTTAATAATTAAACACTTGCTCGACCATTACAACTTTCAAATTTGCCATCATAAATAATTCCACACCGTCTCCTCTTTTGCGCTAATTTCCCTCATTCAATTAAAATAAATTTAATATCAAAAATTAATATTTCCTTAATTAATTATTAGAAAGATAGGTATATCTATTTTTATTTATTACGACAAATTCAATTCTATCTACGATCACTTCTAACTGTGTAACATTATCGACACGTTTTCAATACTTTTCAATACTTCTCTGCTAAGCGACAATCTTTCTTGCCCGACTTAGATTTACAATAATAAATAATTACCTGATACTATAGCTCTTCTGCAACATTAATAAAGATAAATAAAGATGTGTAACATACGGTGAAGATGAACTAGATTCGTGCAACGCTAACGATTTGGATCGCATAATAATTTCAAGAGCACCGGTCATATTCATTCGCATCTTAAGCGAAGAATTTGCAAGGAGTGAACACGTTGAGTGATTCGCGCTTTGATTAAAAGAGCGCTGCATTAATGCGACTTAAGTGACTTAATGGCTATGCGCGAGCTGATCGCAATAACAATAGTCGCGTGCGGCGCGAATCGTGCACTTGGCTATGATAGTCAGTCGATTTTTCTTCTTGTTTAGGTAGTCATGATTTGAATTGATTTAAATTATTTTAATGATTTGATTCGGAACACACAACGGTTTAATATTGTGGAGTATGGTTAAATAAACTAAATGAATTTAAAGAAAAATAAATCATGATGTCAATATGAATTACATATCCACTTTGAATTATTCAAGGAATGGCAAACCAGCGTGTGTATAATTGCCTGAAAGCCATTCAAAATAGTGTCGATCGGAGACAGCTATAAACTGGGGGTCCCATTTGGCAGTGTGAGAAACTTGTAAAAATGCACACCACAGGTATATGCGAGAATCAGCCGACATTTTGAAGTTATGGCGTAATAAGAAGAATAGACTATAAATACTGAGACATTTGTCATTG
>JARJDU010034204.1:0-15356 GCA_030264695.1 Lissagria laeviuscula | reverse complement strand
TTTTTACCTTCAGTAGCTCAGTCGTCATTCAAGTCATTATTCGTGTTCTTCATTTTTAATAAATAATCATTTTTGTGTCAAACTGTTAACTGCGTTCTTAATTCACCCATCGCACAATTGCAATGTTATTTCAAAAAGCCTTTTGGTTCAATATAAATCAAACGCATTTACATCAATTCTGCTAGTCTTTTGCCTTTGTCTTAGAGCGCAACTGGCTAAGTTTAGTATAGGTCTACCAATTTACTAGGGGTTACATAACCTTTATCCTTGATTAAGAATTTGCAAATTGGTGAGAAATGCTAGTTTTTAATAATTGCTGGCCGCGGCAATTGAACCCGGCGCTTCAGTCCACAGAAAAGAATTAAATTAAAGCTTGCCTTGATCATCCTAACCTAATGGATTATGGAAAAAAAGATAATGTTCTTTGCCAGATTAGTGTTAAATTAAACAAATAATTACAAAGATAATGTTGTTTAACCTGTCAATTTTACATTACTAGTTTGTGCAAAATACAGTTGAAATAAAAAGTCTTTTTTGGTTTACAACGACCTTTAACCTTCAAATATTTATATAAAATCTAAAAATAAAATTATGCAAAAAAAGTCAATGGTACATGATAGATAATTTATTTTTACGTATTGTAAGCAAAAAATGAGTAAAATCGGTTAAATATATCCGAAGATTTTCTTGCAACTAGTTGAAAAAAATATGGTATTGAGAAATAGTGAGTTGACTACTTCTTAATCTGATAGAAGCCGGAGCCTTACTTAAAGGGTCAAAGTGTTATATGCTGCTCTAAGGCTGCACTTTGTCGACCCGTGACCTATAACTATTATTTAATTATACTACAAAGTCATGAAAAAAAACTATTATCGTGTTCAAAATTTGTTCTATTGTTGTGATTGATACCGATCATACTTACCATGACTAACCTTTTCATATTGATCAAACTTACAGGCATATACTGAATATCTGATTTTACTTGCACCTCAAAAAAATAATAAAATAAATCGTAATTTGAAACAAACTAATTTTTGAACTATAAAATTGTAAATATTTTTAAATTTTGAAAATTTTATCACAATGAATTTCTAAAGCATCTATATTATCACAGTTATTATCAATAACTTATATATCTTTATACTTTAAGTATACATACAGACAGTATATACAATATAACGATTCTAAACAAAAATGCTGGGCTTCTCTTCGTTTCACCGCGTTTATTAATCGTACCGTTTACCTTTACACTTTTACTGCTTCTGCTCGTTATTTGTGTTCGAAGTGCTCCTCAGTACTGTCAGTTGAAGACAACAATTGATTGCAGCTTGCAAACCAGTGTTTTTATTGCCAGGGTTATAATAATAATAATTGCAAGACTTCTCCAGTTTAATGTCACTTCAAAGTGATGTTTTTTCCACGAGTCATTACATGTCATTATTATTAATTCCTTCATTCGAAGTTGTAGTTCTCATTTACTTTTTTAGTTTTATTTACAATTTTATTGTCAGAAAACATTTACCAGATCTACGCGTGTGCAAACCATTAACTATAAAAAAACATTACTTTATTTTGATAAAAACAGACGGTTTTCATAATGTTTGGAGAACCAGAGCCATCACTTTCAAATTTGAAGCAGCAATATAAGACTCAATTAAAGGATTTAGATTTTTCCATGCCGGATGCTTCAGGTCGTTATGCACATGTAAGTTATATACAAATTTTGTATAAATAGTATAAGAGTTATTAAAGTATATGCTATTTTAGCGGGCGAGACAACCGAATACAGATCATTTGGCAAGGCAGTTGCATGCCATTCAAAGTGAAAGAAGCAGGCGGATTGCAGAAGAACAAAAAGATTTGTCTGTGACCAAAAATATATTGATGCACATCGAATATGAAGAGCGAACGGATCGCCTATATCTCAGAGATCGCATCAAAACTAAAGTCAATGAAAAGATACAAAACTATATTGCTTCAATTGACAAGCGTCGTGATAAGTAAATCATTATATGAAGGGTGCTTCAAAAGTTTACAAAAAAACGACACTATTTGTCGTAGTGTGTCATCAGTTTAAAGAAACAATTCTTGTAATAGTTCTTGCTTTGCTTTGTATTTTAAGTGACGTCTTGAAATTGCTGCTATTTATGTTGCGAACAAATGAAAACAAGATCAAAGCTATAGCCCGTCTAAACCAATCTCACTCATCCAAAACAAACAAAAAGTCGTTTGTTTAAGAAGTTGTACCAAGGCAATAGAGCCTGGGCCAACTTCATGTTTTGATCTTGTTGTGAGCAAGATTGTTTCGCACAGTGCTAGGGGTTATGTGCCTGTACCAATAACACCTGTGCTTCTTGTAATGGCACCTAACTTTCCAACTGCTACCACGATTTCATTTATCTCTTATCGAAATCCGGTTTCTTGAGCCCAGTTTTCGACAATTTGCCCTAGCGTGTTTAAGTTGAAGAGTGCTCATAGTTAGACAGTTATTACCACTGAACCATTTACTGCCCTAGTAATTAACCTTCCAGTTACCTTCTGGCCGGTCTTACTGTTTCTTGGTTGCCAAATTGGGAAGCTAAAAAGTTTGCTTATTTTCCTTATTTGATCTTATAGACCCTCTCTGCAATCAGCGTTGGATACTCTGAGACTTACCCAAGTCGCCTCATCTTAGATGTCGTTGTCGATAGATTTTGCGTAAGATAACTCAGGATTTGCTTTGGACCTTGTCAGTGTGGTTAAATAGTATTCATAAATTCTGCGCGGAACAACCAGGGATTTGTTTAGAACCCCAAGACAGTGCTAACAGTGTTTGTGGATGTATGAAGCTTATCGTGTATGTCAAGGAACACAACATTTAGGTTTGTTTCACAGAATAGCAGACCTGAGTTGATGGAGAATCATCTGGCAATGCAGGACTAGAGGACTAGTTTTACTGGACTAGTTTCATCAAACTGATTGCACACTTTTTGTGTGAAAAACTAACTTTTGGAACAACCTTCGTATTATAATTTTAGTTTTTTTTTTTAAATTACTATACTCATAGATGTATCCAATATAAACTTTATATATTTTCACAAACTTTTTAACAATCATATTTTTGACAGATTAAAAAATTTATTAGCAGAAGAAGAGGAACAATATGTCTACGAAACCGTTAACAATGCGCTGAAAGCGAACGAATCTAGAGTAGAGGAAATGATGCGTCGATCGAAAGAATTAAAGGCAGCCAAAGAAGCCGAACGAATTGAAATTGTGAAGCAGAAACGTCTCCAACAATACAGGTAATTAGTAAGAGTGTCTTATTAAGAAAGAGTGTCGTTGCCTTGCAATCGTAAAAAAACACAAATCTTATTGCTTAATTATAGTTTACGATGCCTCGAGTTGAGACCGTACCTCAGTCGTAAATTAACGGAGGAAAGTAAGATTTGTCAACTGCAACAAATGCGTGAAAACGAAGCACGTCGGCAATCAGAGAAGGAAATTGCCAGGATGTGGGATAATTTGGTGATTAAACAAGACGAAGCGTTTGTAGGTTTCAAATTCGAGGTTATATTTTTGAAGAACCAACAGTTTACACTTTCTGCTTAATTCTTATAGATGGAACGAGAAGTTCAAGAGGCGCTTATTAAATATAATCGTTGCAGAAAGGATATGGATGTATTGACAATGCAAATAAGAGCTAAAGTAGGTTTATGATAAACATCAATAAATGGTATTTGATTAGATTATTTTTTGTAGAAAACTATGGTCAAAGTAAACGAAGAAATGGATCGTGCCAACGCTCAAGAATATAAGAAAATCATGGAATTACAGAATCAGCAACAACGAGAAGGTTAGTAGTTAACAATCATACATCTAATTGATTTGACTTTTGTATACTAATCATAACTTTTAGAAATGCAACGGAAGTTTAATAAACGCCGACAAGACGCCGAGGATCTCAGACAACAGATCGCAATTCATAAACAGTTTGCTGATCAGCGAAAGAAAGAAGAAATGGCGTTGGATAATGCGTTCGCTAAACTTGCACAATTAGAGTTGCAGCAAGAGAAAGAAGGTCATGTTGATAATAGAGGACGATTGCGCAAAGAAATGGAGACCTATAAGCATCACCTTGAACATTTGAAGCAGCAACGAAGAGAAGAAGATCTTGAATTAGAGAAGGTTATTGATGAGTATCGGCAAGTAGCGCAGAGAAAAAGCGAAGAAGCGACATGCAAACATGTGTTGGGTCGAAGAAAATTGCAAGAAAAGGTGCTCGAAGAACGTGCCGCGCAGGTCGAATATAATAGAAAGAAAGCTGAGAAAGAGCTGGAATTTAAGAAGACCGAAAATGCGATGATGCGCGATATTTTCGAAATGAACAAAGGATTGCATGAGGAAGCTCGCCGTATTCAAAAAATGGTTGTCAAAAATTATAGGGACGATCTTGGGAAACAAATTGAATATAATTATCTGCTAAAGGTAATAAGATTTTTTGCCTCTTATGAGTTTTATTCTACTTTTGTCGAGTTAATTTCAAAGATTTCAAAGATAATAATACTGTGGTTTTTTATTAGAAACGGGAAATGGAGGAAGCGGAAAGGCGACTACAGCAAGGATTAGAAGAAGAAAGGAGACTCGATGAAATTGTACAGGAAATTATCAAAGCGAATGTTGCTTCTACAATTGAACATCCTTTCCGACGGATTATAAACCAATATAATTGTCAGTGTAACCCTGATAATGAGGTTTAAGCATTTAGGTTCATTATTGATACTATATTTAAATTATGTACGACAAATATTGATTTTTGATGTGAATGTGTTTTGTCATATATTTCTACTATTTTGTACTCATGCTTTAGAATATAAATGATTTCAAAATTAGCAATTTTATTGCTTATTACTTGTAGAAGATTTACGATAATAAATTGTAACATGGTCAGTTTATAAGGCTCAACGGTTAGGCAGTTAGGTAGTTTTTTCGTTTTTTGTCAATGACTCGAAACATCCTTGACCAAAGTACATAGTGATATATACCAAAAGAATTGTCTTTCCAAGCTCTATCCAAATATTTATGACTTTTTCTGCTTATTTTTATTTGAGAAAAAAAAATGTCTTAATATTGTGCGATATGACCAATAGAAATTTGGCAATTTTCGAAAATTAAAGCAAAAATTTAACTTCTAAACTACCAGTCTCAGAGAAACGGTTTATATACCAAAATGTGCGTATTGCTGCGCTCTTTACAACCATATACAAACCATTTTCCTGCCGGTAATCATTTACACTCAAATTGTGTAAACATCGTACCAAAGTACAATGTGCTATATACCAAAAGAATTGTTTTTTGAAGCTTTCTTCGAATATGTGTGACTCTTAAAGTTTATAATTATTTAAGAAAAAAATGTTATAACATTATGCGATATGACTATAGAATATATGCAATTTTTCAAAAATTAAAGTAAAAATCTAACTTCTAAACTAACAGTCGTAGGGAAACGGTTCATATACCAAAATATGTGTTTCGATGCGCTCGTTACAATAATATCTTAACCATTTTCTTGCCTATAACATTTCACACCCACAATTGTAAAAATATCTCATATTTGTAGGTTTTTTAGTTTTTGGCTAATATCTCGAAACGTCCTTGACCAAAGTACAAAGTTGATATACCAAACGAATTGTATTTCACAGCTCTATTCAAATATGTATGATTCTTTCTGCTTAATATAATTTTAGAAAAAAAAAGGCAATTTATGGTGCGATATGACCAATAAAAACTTATCAATTTTTGAAAATTGAACCAAAAACTTAAGTTTTAAACAAACAGTCGGAAAGAACCGGTTTATATACCAAAATGTGTGTACAAAATTCAAACTATTTCCCTGCTTATAATATTTTACACCCAAAATTAAAAAACCTTGGTTTTTTGCAAGTTTTTTTGGTTTTTGGGCAATAACTCTAAACATCCATGACCAAAGTACAAAGTGGTATACACCAAAAGAATTGTCATTCGAAGCTCTATTCAAATATGTATGACTCTTACTGCTTATTATCATTTAGGTAAAAAATTTTCTTTAGTTCTGCGATATAGTCAATAAAAACTTGTCAAGTTTCGAAAATTGGTGCAAAAATTAAACTTCTAAACTAACAATCATAAAGAAATAGTTCATTTACCAAAATTTGTGCATTAAAGCGCTCTTTACAACGATATCAATAGCTCTTTCCTCCGTATAATATTTCTTTCCCAAATATGTTAAAACATCTCTTTTTTTATGTTACTGTCACACTTGACTGAACATTGAAAACCAGCCCTAAGTTTAAAATATTTTAAACCACAAATGACTTTTAGAATACTTATTATATTAAGATAGAGTCTATCTAGTGATGGGCAAACTTTTTAAGTGACGGGCTAAAAAATAAAAGAAAAATTTTGGACTAGCCATAATCATTTTTATTTATTTTAAAGAAAAATACATAACGTTAACAATATAAATAATATATTTTCTAGAATAGACTAAAAGTAAAATATTAACTATAATAATCAATAGCTTATTAATATATGGTACAAATATATCTGCAATGAATACCTAAAGCCACACCAATTCCAGAAATATATACATACGAGCAATTGATAATTTCAAACTATTTTCTATTCGTTTATTGACTTGACTCTCCACTCATTTAATGCTAACAAATATGATCATGTCATCTCACAATTATTCATTTCGTACAAATCACATAAATATTTATTCTCTAGCATTTATAAAAATATACGAATCTTCATGATATATAGAGAACACAACGATTTCACTACATAAGTTTATTTTTATCTATGTTCTGGTGTAGTCTAATAATAAATTTCAAAGCATTCAAGACATGCCATTAAGCCAAACCCAAGCGTTATCGATATCGCCCTACGCATCCGATATACTCTCCGTGCTTTTTCGCGACTCAACACTTCGAAGAACGTGATGTAGGTGATCGTCCCTGCCGACAGTCCTTCCAGTATCACGACAGCAACAGTCTTCACCTTACTCTCGGTGTTGGCACCCAAGGTCACCACCAGTCCTAATAATACCCCAATCGGACACACCACTGACAGAATCAATACGTGCACGATAATAATTTTCAGTTTAGCATTCGCCAATATCAGCTCCAGGCTTATCACAAACAAAATTGTTGCCGAATGAATCGATATGGCTATAAATAAATACCAAATATTGCCGACGGATGTCTGCAAGCCGATGGCAAGTCCTTCGAAGAAACCATGCAAAGACAATGCCAACACAATAAGTATACCTCGAATTATCTGCTGTTGACTAAGTTTAGGTGCCTTCATCAGTTTATCCAATTCAACCACCTGCGACATTTCCTCGTTATCCATATCAGCTGTACTTTCTAGTTTCTCTCTAAGACCAATTTGATTTCCATCTCCGACGTTCTGACTTTCCGGATCTTCTTGATCTTGGTTCTCGTTTTCATTCTCGTTCACATCAGATGGACTTGGACTAGGCAACTCAACACCTTCATCCTTACAGTCTTCTTCATTCTCTAATACCAACACTTCTGGTGCAACCTTATTATTAGGCGTTCGCGGGATGTCATCGTGCTTTTTCTGACAGATGTTCTTCTCTGATACTTGTGCAACAAAGTAATTAGCAATCTCTTCGACGAAATACACCAAGAAGAAACCCAATGAGACTATCAGTTGTGAGAAAGGGTACTGACTCTCAATATATCCGAACTTCTTCAGTTCCATTGTGGATTCGTAGACTTCGGGCATCATGTGTAGGAAGCAAGTGGCAAAAATGACACCGCCGCCAAAAGCTTGGAACATCACCAAGCCACAGTGAAGCTTTTGCTGTTTCGACTTCTTCTCATCGTCGCCGATCGGAATTTTTAAAAAGCGGCATAATTTAATCGGTAGCAGACCAAATAATATCCGCGAAAGACCAAACAATATGGCTACTAATATTTTTGTATATGTCAAATTCATGTTGGCATCAAATGCGTGTCAGATGTCTGTTAACCGTGACAATATCACGCGGAATTGTTATTCTCGACTGTATAGGTATATCTCGACACAAATGAAAGTACTGCTCGCGTGCTTAAGGGTGACTGACGAATGTAAATTCCTCGGTGGGAAAGTTTTGTTCCGAGAACTAACATAACTAGCATGGGGCACATGCGCTCATTTACATATCCACATGGACTTGCATTCTGTGATCTGCGTTTTCATGTGTGCCGGTGTGAGACGTGTTACTCTATAATAAAACTTTCGTTGCAATAAAATATTCATATTTATATTTCCTGACCTTATTGATTCAAGTTGTTTAATAATCTGTGATCTAGTTTGTGATGACATTGAAATACATAATCAATTAATTATTGGATGGAATTTCTGATCACATCCAGGTGCGTCTGGTATATGGTATATTGGAATATTATGAAATGATGATCAATTAGTTGTAAACACGTTTCAGCTACTTATGGAGACATTATTAAATATTTAGAATTAGATAGAATGGTTTCTGTGCGGTAAATAAATAACATTGATCATTATTTTCTGAGAAAAAAAAATGAATATAAAATGTGCATATATTCAATATCAGCGCAAGTTTCCGTAGGATAGTTTATGATAGGATGATGTAGAACAGAGTTAGGCAAAACTTTTGGTACTCTGGGCCACATTGGACCACAAGTCATAGATTTATGGGCAGCACACCTAGAATAATTCTCTCAGCACCTCTCTCCCCGAAATAGAAATTTAAAAAAATCTATTTTACCTAAATGGCACCTTAATTAAATAATAAGTATTTATTTATTAAATATATTATATTATTACATTGTAATGTGATGCATTTTAGTGCATCAAAATCTGGCTCTGCGTTTGGGCCCCATTGTAACTTGCATTGGGCAGCGTATTGGACATCGCTAAAAATATTTGTAAGGTTTTCTAGTCTGATTTCATCTGAGAGCTGAATGTTTTTTGTTGTTTTGAGGTCCAGATGGTTCATATGAAGCGCCCTACGAGCAATCAGAGAAGTAACGCTTCTGAAAAGACAACGAAGTGATGCAATTCGGCAAGATCTGGAAGTGCAGAATGTCGTCAAATGGACAAGGGCGACAAGCAGATACTGAAATAAACATGTTGACCGACTGGTTCCGCCCAAGCACCAAAAGACCAACAGAGAAAGCTGGACATCCGCCCTACAAGATGCATAGAAACTACGATTAACAAGATACACCTTACAGTTTGTCGGGTGAATAAGCCTCCTAACATTAAGAAATACCAGAAATAAAAATATATAGGTACGCAAATTATATCACAGGTAAATAGATTGCAACTATGATTATTATTCTCATATTCATCATCTGCATTAATCAAAACTCATCATCATCATCATCATCAACACACACGAAAACACAAATAAAGAAAGAAGCAAACTCTATATATTCTTCGACTTGAACTACTTATAGAATAACCTTAAGCTTTCAAAAATCGTAACTTACTCACTTCCCGAACCGCAAATAAAAATTGATTTTAGAACTTAATTACTACCTTGCGTGCAATCCATCTACCACCGGCGACACGTTACAATTTCTTCAAGCGACTAAGCTAGACAGAATTGCCTAATCATGCTGATATCCTTAATCTATTCAACTATTCAATTGTTCATGCACAAGCAAACACCAACAGATGGAGTGACGCAAATGCAAAAAGGAAGCACAGGATTCTTGCATTGCAACCTCCCGAAAATCAATAACATCCTGGCGAGTGTCAACCGCTGTGATGGAAACTAACAAATATCATTGCATTGTACTAAAGGCAAGTGATAATATCAATTGGTGTAATTTGAATTAAAGCGAAATTCATATTTCAGTTGATTATCCTTCTAATTGCCAGCGATACTAGTTCAGGACGCTCTCTGACACGTCGCAGCTTTGCTGATCCTTCAGTTAAAGGATATCTAACGGAAGTAAGTACATTATCATCAAACTAATGCAATTAATGCAATGCGTTTTGATTTAGCGCACTTGCTGGTGGAATGAGGTGTGCAAGGAAGAGTTTCAAAGTTTGTTTCGGTGCAAATGTCCGGCATGGTCGTTCTGTCGAGCACCTGGACGATACTACAATGCGTTCTGTTCCATGACAGCTACTGGTTATATATGGACACAGCCTGGACTACAGGAAGCAGCCACAACTAAATAAATACCGAATGAGCTAATAATGGCAATTATATGAAGACATTAGGTGACTGTTGGCAGGACCGGATTAGCCTTAGACAAATATAACAATTTGAGGTCCTATGTCATTTAAAATAATTCTACAAATCGGGCGATTTAAATGTGTCATTGGACATGGGGTCTGAGACAATTGCCGAATTTGACTATTGGTTAATCCGGCCCAGTGTCTTTGTTATAATTGTAATAAATAAGTGATTACATTGACTGCCAGTCAATATTCAATTGTTAAGTAGAGTCAAAACATATTACATAATATTATCATTTTCTTAATGAGAAAGTATATTTATTGGATGACGTTATGAAATTATTCTTATTGTGATAATATATTAATTGAATGAAGTGGATATTACGGTATAAAATAACTTAAATAAATATGCAAATATTACATTAAAATACCCACATTTAAATGAGTAATATGTCATTTATCATTGTATACCCGCTTCATTAGTCATTTGAAAATCCACTCATATATACATCGTCAATCCTTATGTAACTTGAAAGGAAGCTAACAATACCACAGAATGGGAAATACCTGCAGTTGATATTAGCACAGATTACTTATACCACAGACAGACAACGTAAGTAAATAAATTCTCTTTAGGATGAAGTTTAGGATAGTTCTCATAACGCACAGAAAAACGCCCTAAAATGAAGACTTCAGATTGTTCGTGTTTTTATCATTCAAGTTCTCATTTCCTTTGATTTACTTTTTATAAATAAGCAGTTTAATTTCCTAATCTAATTGTATAATTATGCAGACAATGTCATTAAACGACTTGAAAACAGCATTCTAGAATATTCCAAGTAACAACAATAGCAATTTTCTTATCTTTAATTGTCTCTTTCACCTCGACTTTCGTGCGTTTCAACGCAGCTACGTGCTGCGTGCACTCCAGTTTTAAAACGGCCGTCGCGAATTGCGCAACTATGGAACACGTTTTAGTTTTCATTATTTCTATTTGTATAATTGATTATCTAATGAGTTACTGATCGGTGTAAAATCAACGCAAATACGCGTAATACAGCATACTATATACGTGGATAGTGTTAGTGCTTGTTAGTGTTGATTGGACAATAAAAGAAAAACGTGTGTCGTCTCCACCATTTGCAGTGCTGGCTGCTACATCTTTTGCTTTCAGGTAAGTACACTTAATATGTATTTATCTAATACTTGGGGGCATTGATTTACCAATTGATGTTTAATTTTATTACTCTGTAGTTAATTTGTTTGACCATTTTGTTTATTCACTATATTAAGGAATGCATATTGATCGCCACTGTTTATAAATCTAATCTTAAATTCCAATGATCAAACGCATAAATCTTTTACATGATAATATTGAAGAACGAACAGAGCTACTAACGCTGTATGTTAGATTTTTTATGAAGAAATTAATTATTGTTTTTGTGCGGTTCTTCTGATATCAAAATGAGAGCACAAATAATGCAATTATAATGTTTATAATGCGAATATTCATATTATAAAATGATTTTTACGGTAATAAGTTTATTATGAGTGCAAAAAGTAATTAGGTAACGTAATTAAAATTTTATAAAAATAATAATGTTTTCTAGCAAAAAATAGCAGTAATTGCAATGGAAGGAAATATAAATTAGGACAGAAAGGTGATTTAATTTCCACTCAAATCCGTGCTTTGGCAAGCAAAAAATGATCATGAAAAGATGAAAATCGGATACAACATTTGTGTATTTGTCTTTTTGTTTACGTTAATTTTCGTTCCCTTACGCTAAATTTCTGCAATTAGATTAGTTTGAAAAGCAACTAAATAATGTGTACATAAAACGAAGGCAGCAAGAGGAGAAACATCGGAATAAGAGTAAAAATTGATCAAAAACAAATAACTGTATGTATCGTTTCGGGTTTTTGTTTATGTTTCCCCCTATAGAATTTTTGTGCGAAAATGCGCCAAATAAATTAGTAAATTGCAGTCCTGTTTTTTGAAATCGAAGTTTTATAGCATATCTTTGCGTTTATCTCAGAAACTACGATAGAAAGCAAAATGGAAAAAATATGGGCGTGAACTAGATTAAATAAGGAACAAAATGCATACATAAAAAATCAAGACTTCTCTGCAAAAATGTTCCAAATAAACTGGTAAAATGCGGTCTAGTTTGGTTAAATTGGTGTTTTTTTTAAATTATCTATTGAACTACATGAGGAAGCGGAATCTAAAAAAAATATGGGCGCAAACTAGATTAAACAAGCAACAAAATACATCCATAAAAATAAATTAATAAAATTCGGCTCTGTTATTTTTAAAATCTGTATTTTAATAAATATTTTTGCATTTGTCACAATCACTATTCTGTTTTTATTTTAGGTGATATCTCGTTCACATTGACATTTAACTTCTATGAAGGTTTTCGGCTCCAAGGATTGGAAAATATACACCATTGGTGACCATTACACAAAATCAACGTTCTATGAATGCAAGGAGCAGCAGATCGTAAAAAGAGTCCCATTCAAACTATAAGGAAGCCAGTAAAAAGCTAATTGCTCAATGGACGATTATCATTGAAAAGAGACTGAACAGGGGTGAGAGTCAAAGGAAGGATTGTAACCAAATATTAGATATACATAAATTTGTTCATTGGATTCATTTTTAGGTGATAATTAAGATGAGACTTCATAGAGGATTATCAAGACATTAAAAACGGCGTCGGGATATAGTCAGGGAGTACCAGCGTTCCAAGCTCTCAACGATGCTTACTCTTAGTACTCTACCATAGTATTTTACGTTGGCAATGCTATTCAAAAAACCACAAAATTGCCTTTTTTGGGATGGGGATAGAGTTTTGTCCGGCGTTGAAGAGTTTTATTCAACTGAGATGGTACTTCATCATGCCGAATTACTGCAAGCACTTTATCACCGTCACCGTCTCTGCTCTAGATATGCATCTTGTACAAGGATGATAGACTGCCCCCGAAGATACATGGAGGCCATTTCTAGCCATCAGGTATACATAACTTATGTATTGGCACTTTTTCTACAGTGATGACCAAAGTTAGCACTAGGCACATAAATCACTATCAGTAGGAATATATTGGCGACGTCGAGTTAACCAGATCTAGAGAAGCAACCAGACAAGAAAAATAGAATACATCTTACAAGAAGATGTCGGATTACTCCCGCCAGACCCGTTGTGGGTCGTTATCAGAAATCATGTATTCATGACATGTTGATTGTATTATTTTTGAGAATGGTAACACCAGTTTGTTTTAAATTTTTAAAAAAATTTCGTGGACGACGACAGTTAAGGCACACATGTAGTACAAGAACTCACACTGCTAACCTTTTATCATTAATGGTGCCATTAAAAATTATCAAGACATCGACCATCGAAAACTGCTTCATGACATCATCAAGAAGTGTCAGGACTTTGGTTTACTCTAATCAAAAATAAGGTATGCATAAAATTGAAATTATATTTATTCCAACACTAACACATTTTAACACTCGTTTGTTTAATTTTTAGGTAATATTTTGAGAGTGACGTCATCGAGGATCACCAAGGCATGATGGCGTCATCATGGACATCAAAGGGTTGCGAAAAATAAAGTGAAATTTCAGCAAATGTTCAGCGGTTCAGCAACAGTACCATCAGTGAGCCTCAAGTATGCATGAATTCAATGATTAAATCAATTATTTTAACACTCGTTTGTTATATTTTTAGGTGATAATTTAGCAGTGACGTCATCGAGGATCGCCAGAACATCGAAAACGGCGTTGTGACGACATCAGGAGTGCCCGGACATGAAAAACGGCTTGAAAATTGCATCGCAACGAAGCTCGCCCCTGGTCTTCGACCAGTCGCTCGCGCTCGCAGTTCTCTCGAATTCTCTAAGGTGGAATCACTAGCTCCCGGCCCAAGCCACGACTTCTTGCGGACTGAAGTCTTCCTCCAAGAGTTCCAGCCAACACACTGCAAAAATGAGTGGGAATAATGAGGGGGGTCATTAGGAATACAAGTTATTTATAAATAATTATTTATTTGAATAAATATATTACAATACATGAAATGCCTTATAACTAAACCATCGGTGAGTGGTTTCCGACCACTGCTATGACTGCTGTTCCTACCCCACGATGACTTCTTCCTATCCCACGATGATTGTTGTTCCTACTCCTCGGAGAGTGATGCCGGATATCCAACCCCGGCTAGTGCCGCTAAATCCTGCGATCAGTTGATAGTCCGCTCTTGCTTGCAGTTGTCAAGTTCCACGTTGGTTCTTGTTCGTGTCCTCGTTGAATTTTAGCGGTCAAAAATTTCCAGCTGGTGTTACTAATTCCCATGATGTCTGCCGATCACTCAGGCTGAGTCCTACGACGACTGTTCTTACAATCTCACGATGACTTGTTCCTTTTTCACGATGTCTTGTTCCTATCCCACAATGACTGTTGTTCTTATTCCTCGGAAAGCGGTGCCGGATATGTAAACCCGGCTGGTGCCGCTAAATCCTGCAATAAGTTGATGGTCTGCTCTTCCTGGCAGTTGTCAAGTCCCATGTTGATTGTTATTCGTAACCTCGTTGAATATTGGCCGTCACCCATTCCCATTGTGTTACTAAATCCCATGAAGTCTGCCGATCACTCATGTTGAGTCCTACGGTGAGTGTTGGCTACGTTGAGGCCTATAATGACTGTGCTACAACATGTCGTCAGATCCCGTACTGAGTCCTTGCTGTACTATATCGAATAACTGTCAGTTGTATTGCCATTCTTTATCATCTATGTTCTGAAAATAACAACATATTTTAGAGGAATTAAATGAATAATAGAATTAATTTTCTAATTACCCGAAGTCCGGTGCTTAAAGCATAGGCTTTGAAGAGTTTGACTTACAGGGTGGATGAATGAAGTTTTATTCTTCTCTAGACAATCCCATAATGAAAAGTGAAGGCGCCGCCCTATTTTTTACCAAGCGTCGCTTTATCGTCCTGTATCATCGCATCACCTAACAAATCAGACATATTAGAGAGTTAAATTGGATATTCTAAACACATTTTTCATACCTAGAATTTTCTAATAATTCTCAGAGTTCGTTGGTCTCATGTTTTTACTTATCCCTGGTAATAATACACCATATTCTCAACCT
>JARJDU010034202.1:0-12834 GCA_030264695.1 Lissagria laeviuscula | reverse complement strand
TTAAATAGTCTTTATATCAATAATAGTGACAGTTTCGCCCAAAATTTATTTTGTTTTGTACTATTTTAAATTTTATATCAAAATTTTATTTTATTTTTTAGTTTTTATTGAAACACTCTGTATAGTTGTAGAAAAATATTCAATGAATGCCTTTATTCGTCGATGTTGTTGCACGTTAATGCTTCTTCAGTATTGTTCATGCGCAGGCAATTGGTGGCATCTCAAGCTACTGATAGTTACTGATTGGTTGACCACTCTAAGCCACGCCTATCGTTAAGTGACTATTGTGGGGGCAACAAGTAGACAGGTTTGTTTGCCTTGAGGCGCAGGCGGAGATACATTTACTACTGTTGTTTTTTTTTTCTTTACGAATAATAGTTTGTATAAAATAAATGAAAAGCTATGCATTTTGTTTACTTAGTGAAGTACTTAAATCATAATATGACTTAAGATTAGAATATTGTGAAATATTTTATTTATGTATACAATAAACAGGCATAAGTAAAATAAAGTTTTGAAACTTAAGAGAATAACATTTTTAGGGTAGTATTTTAACAAAATATAGTTAATTATATAAATAAATAATGTTATTTCAATAAATATAAATATAAAAAAATTTAAAAAATAGGGGACACCCGGGTTTGAACCGGGGACCTCTCGATCTGCAGTCGAATGCTCTACCACTGAGCTATATCCCCGATATGTGCAAAGCTAAAATTAATGCTTTTCAGCTGTTTATCTTATTACAAGTAAAATTAATAATAATTTATAAAAATATATATAATAATATATAATTAAAGTGTTTTTTTTATATTAACATATTTCATAATAATAATTTTAATTTTATGTAAAAATTGTTGGAATTTTTATATAAGTTTTATGCTTAATAATTCAAAAATATAATTGCATTTTAGTATTTTTTGTATATTTTATATTTATTAAAGTTTATATTAATTTTTTAAATATTTAACTACTTTTTTTTTAATTTTCTTTAAAAAACATTTAAATAAATTGAAAAATATTATTACCACTACTTATTATCATAAAAAGTTCCGAGAATAGCGCAATAATGATAACAAAAGATTATCCTGTAATGGCATAAAAATAAACCCATGCGTAAACAATTCATAGACAAGATACTACAAGTTTGCTTTTCAGAATTTATTTGCTTTGTGGACTTATAGAGACATCTCTGGTGATAAATAAAGAAAGAAATAAAGAAATAAATTAAATATTTATTTATTTGTTAAATACGCATTTGAATTTTTCAAAGGTTTTTACTTTGTTTTAAAGAAATATTGCTTTGATAATCTATAAACAATTATAATTAACTTGATTAGCTGAAAGAAATGCTTAAAATATTTATATATTTACTCAATCATTGATAGTAATAATAATTAGACTAAGTAGATATAATAATAAAGTCTTTACTTTGCTTTCGTATGTGCAAATATAAAAACAAACATAATACAGGTACTTAAAACACCTTACAATACATACATCGACATATGTCAGTTACATTAACTTATGGTTTTGTAAAATCAACAGTAATGATTTCCTTCGAAGAAGTAGTTAATAAACTCAAGATATATATAAGTTTAGATTTTGTTTTGTTATTTAGTTGGTTTGTATGCTTTCGGTTGATTGAATAATTAGCAATTTTAAATATATAACTTGCAAGTGTATTATTGTTTCTTCAAAGACTTGATATTGAAAGTATTGAAACTAATTTATTCTCAAAACCAAAAATTTTAATAAAGTCGTTATAGAACAAAAACTTTGTTCCTTACTTTTGATAAATCCAGACATGTTATAATATATATCTTGATTTATTTCTAAAAAGAGGAAGAATGAAAGAACATATATATTCAAACAGATTGAAAAGCAAAGCCTGATATGAACACAGTGTCATAGCTAAGAACAGAAACGTTTCTAGCAAGTTTGAATTATTGCGCCCCTTCTGTCATAAATAGCTAGCTTGCTTTGCAATTTGGCGCTCTCTTGGGCTTATATACAACGCTGTAATGAAGCAATGAAGAAACAGAATTTAACATTAGCTAAGAAATTAAACGAAGAAGTCTGCGCAAACGGCTGCAGTGGGCATGTGGTACGCTGGGAAGCAAAGAAAATATTCAAGACTCAATCAGAAGTGCGTAGATCATAGTGGCCGAAACTGCGATGAGAAGACTGTCCACCGATGCAAAGAACATGGCCTATGATTGCCCAGGCCTGCAAAGAATGGAGAAGGAAGTTAGAGGAGCATGAGGCCAAAACTCGCACAGGATTTTAGGACAAAGATGTTGAAAAACAAATACAAATCAATCAAAATTGTCATCAATTTATTGATCAAAATATCATAGAAATACTTATGCATAAGCTACTTATATTAATAACTTAATTATATACTTCAAACCATAATCTGCAATCTGTATGCCAATTAGTATCATCATCATCACTCAGTATGTACTTAATTTCCTCATAATTACTGAATTACTTAAAATATCAATAAATCCCATTCAATTCCTCATAACTTAATATCCTAATAGTAATATAAAAATGGTCACAATCAGGACTTAGAAATTAACTTAATTATTACGAATACCCAAAGCTTGCTCCAATTCGGCACGCTTCTGTTGCACCTTCGTATAAAAATACCGACAGACAGCTTCTTGCGCCCAAGGCTGATAGAAGAAATCCGCTCTTCTTTCCTCTTCAGGATTACCAACAACATCCGTCATAGCTTTAAGATCTCTCGTCTGCGACACAATCCACTTATGTATAAACTGCTGTGGATCTTTCGCAAAACTCAGGAAGAACTCCCGATTCGTTTTCAATTGATTAATGGTATCCACAGTCTCGTGAATCTTCAGATCTAATCCCTGAATCTCTTGCTGACTAGCTGTAGATAACAGAAAGTTATTCATTTGTGTCTTGAGCGTATCATCAACTTCCACGTCGATGTCATAACATGCAGTTTGTTTATTATCAGCACCGCCTTCGACTGAAATCACATGATTGATGACAATCGGATCTGGTGGATGTAGAAGTGGATTCAAGCGTTGTGGAATTTCGGCGAATTTCATGCGATTGCAACCGAAGATTTGCTCAAGATATTTATCGCAGACGATGTATTCCCGTTCATGGGAATCTTGTAGTCGATGGGTTTTGATATATTGCCATAAAGCAGATATAATAACCGGACGAGTTTGTGTATGAACACCAAGGAGACGTGCCAAACGTGGATCTAATTTAAACTGAAGCGGTTGATAATCCAAAAGGAGGAGAATCGTACAACGAACGTTCTTGTCACCTGGACGTTTCACTTGGAAACCGTCAGTTTCTTGCGTGCTGAGAGTTCGATGCCATTCAACTAGATGATTGTCAGGTCCATATAACTCCTTGTCTAATTCAATAACCAACGATTTGAAAAACGAAGAAAACTTGCGTTTTACTTTATTCGGATCGTTCTTCGTATCTTCTAGGAGACGTCCTTCCACTCTTAATTCCCATGATGCAACAGTACTAAAAGAAAAACAAAAACCTAAGTAATAAAATTATACATTTAATGAATAATTGATTACCCTTCTTGTCCTGGACCTTCAGGTCCATCAGCACTAGGCTCTTTACTAGCATAAAAAGTATTCGATATAAAAATCCTCAATTTCCTCTTTTGTTTCATTGGCCTCTTCAAAGCTTCCTGTATGTCAAGTCTCTTCCTCATAATAGTTGCATCTAGTTTTCGTTCAAATGCTAATAAATCCATGTATGCCTGACTTTCAGGCACAAGATCTCTAACTTTTTGTGGTAGGATCTTATCAGCAAGCTTTTTCTTCTTTTTCCCATGCATGTAGTCATTATAATGGCCTTTTTGTTGTATTGGTCCACCACGAGAATCCGGCGGACGTTTATTACAAATTGGACCAGCTCTCATTGGTGAATATGGCTGTTGAGGTGGTCGTGGCATTAGTTGAGAACCTACAGGACCTGATTGAATGTTTGGTGGTGGTGTAAAACCACTCCTTTGCTGAAATTATCTATATTGTTAATATTTCTGCTATGTATAGAGTACTTAATGTATTAGGAAACAAATGAATTTACCATTGGTGAAAATGTTTGACCGGGATATGTACGCATGGCGGGGCTCTGAGGCGGCGGATATCGTTGAGGTGGTGGACCACCTGGTCCTGGAGATGGACCAGGTCCAGGAAAACGTTGCGCCATTGTATATTTATATTTTGTTTCTAATTATTTCATTTAATTTTAAACAATCACAGAAAAATAAATGGATATTGTTGAGGACGCTTCGGCCATTGTTTTTTAAGGACGATGTATACCGAAGATGAACGAAGGTTATGAACTGTCAATTGTATTTAAAGTGTAGTGCAATTTAATTAAAAAACATTTGTAAATTATTACATATTTAATTATTTTTACACAACAATTATTATAAATATTTACATATACATTCCGGTTAAGTTTAAATTTGATATTAAGACAAAGATTTGCAGAAGTTTGCAGATGTCATCACTGTCAAAATAGTGTCGTTGTTGCTAAACGAAAATGGCGTCGTCGTCGACCTGTTGTTGAACGTTTTCTAGTCTTTACAAACAAACCAAACCAAAAAGCCAAAGAACAAAGAATGTGCCAATAGAATAGTAATCCACCGATTGATGACGATGTGCTGCAAGAGTCGACGCACGAGAATGCAATCGCCAACGCCGACGACGCTGCCAGCAAGATCCCGCCGTCCGTCGTCACACAATTGAGTATGTCTTCTTAAGCGTTTTATTTACATAATCGTCTAATGACCCAACAATCTATCACAGCAATTGCTTTAATGCCCGCGTCTATTGTCCTTCCTGTTACCGTTGAGCTTTATATCTTGAAATCAGTTCTATTGGTGCATGTTATAAGATGCAAACTGTTCTAGAAAGCTCCTATAGCTACAATAATAAAATCTTTTCTATTTTGTTTATTGTTCATGTCTCAAAAAGGTATATTGATTTGTATCTCATTCATCAACTAATGTAATATATTAATTTTTAGCAAGATATTGTGAATAATGGGTTGTGCGAGTAGCAAGGGTGATATCAATGATCAACACCCAAATATATTTCAAGTAATGAACGTCGACGAGGATTTTCATCCGATAAGTCCAGGCCAAATCGAGATCACCGACACCGATCTTATATTCCATCAAAGAGGGAAGAAACCAACTACATGGTCATTGCGAAATCTTCGAAAGTATGGTTTTGACAGTGAGATCTTTAGCTTCGAATGTGGAAGGCGATGCGCAACTGGTGCTGGTATATTCGCCTTCAAATGTCGCAAAGCCGAGCAATTATTCAATCTATTACAACATAATATCCAAATAAGGAACATGTCTGAGGAAAATACTGGTCATGAACTCACAGGGAACACAACCGCAACACAAGTCCAAAGAAGAAGCGTTCCGGAGGGATATCTTAATCCAGTGAATACGAGGCCACCATTAAGTCGTCCCGGAAGTATCACAAGCAACGGTCCATCGAGTCCCACCAATATGGCTACACCTCCACCTCCTGTTGTACAAGAAGATAACAATAATAGAAGTAAAACGGGTGTTGGTGTCACTTTAAGACAAGCAAGTTTAGAGCACTCGTATCTTAATTCTGAGGTGATAGCGAACGAGGCTCAGGGACAAATCGTCCATCCGCAATATATCAATCTTTCGGCAAATGGGGATGTTAATCAAGAAACAAATGCTGCTTTATTGCGGAATGTTTATATGAATATCGATACTACACAATTGCCAACGATCGCGTCTGCACTTCCTGTTACAATACAAGAAAGTTTAAAGGAGACTGAGGATGATGTTAACGAGACGGTTGATTTACCGCTACCTTCGACCGAATGTTCATTGTGCTTGGAAGACGTTCATTGCTATGCGAACATCAATACGCAATCGTTTAATGATGAACAACTCAGCGTACCGCCTACTCCGACGGAAGTTAATTATGTAGAATTAGACTTAGAACCTAGTAGTGCGAAATGCACGAGTTCGGCCAGTCAACCGATGAAGGTACAGCCGGAAAGTCCAGTACAGCGTAAACCCTATGTCATTATAGACTTTAAGAAAACTGATGCACTTTCACAAAGTATCAATCCTAGATTGGACTTGGAGGAAGGTTGTAGGAAAACTAGACATAATTCTACTATTGGAGATATTAGACATAGCAGTTCAATCAGTGACTGACTGATTAGAATTGGAATGACTAATGAGCTGCTAATGAACAAAGTTTTTGTATTTGTTTGTTCTTAAATTAGTTTAAGAGGTCTCAGTAGAGCGAGTTAGAGAAATAATCGATCGGGAGTTTTAGAAGGTAATTTTGCGTATTTTAGCGTATAGTTTGGGCAATATTCGCGCCATATGAAGGAATAAATTATGGGCTCAAACTAGTCTAAATTTGATAACGGGAAATTTCATAAAAAGTTCAATATTCGAACGCATGGTTCCTAAATAAAATCGAAAAGTGCTATCCTGCATTTTTCATTTCGCTTTTTTTCTCTTCATATTTTGGCTTATATCTCGAGCAAGTTACATAAAATATGCAAATAGTACGCAAAAGAGGCCTCTGACTTAATTTAAGAACCCACTTCTATACAACTTGAACTTTGCTAATTAATAATGGTTTTAGTAAATGAGTCAATGAGTTTTAAAGTTCAAATTTTTATGAGTTTATTGATCTAAAAACTTTTTAATTGCAAAACCAAAGTTATTTATTTAGTTTTTTACCTAAAGTTAGTTAAAATGATTGCAAGAATTTTTGATTATGAGATAATAACCAATTATATTTAAATTCTACTTCTAGATATGCTCAAACTAAAGAAAAACATAACATTTTCATTACATCACATACATCGAAGGAGATACAATATTTGTGATTAAATCTACACATATAATTAACATTTATTATTATGAGGATGATGACGATTATAGTCAAATGCCAAAAATATATACATAAGAGTCCCATCATATGTTAAAATTTTATTAAATAATAATAAGTGAATATGAATCATTTTAAATAAGATACATCATCACAACAAAAGCCAAATGAATTATATTACGTATGCATCAATATAAATAAGTCTATTTTATACTGTATTTGATAGTAGATTTTTATTATAAATGACAATGTATTAACGTTTATATCATTATTATGTATACGTTTATTATTATGTATTTTTAATTTATGGGTTGTATATTTTGTAGTTGTATAGGTTTTTTGAATTTATATACATACACAGTCAATTTATTATATATATATATTTATCTAAGTAGGTTATTATATTTGAACATTTTTACAATGTTTTTATTTTGATTTTATATTAGTTAGATTCGAATTTTGTATTTTGAGAGTTCGAATTTTATATTCATATTTTATCTAGTTAGCTTAAGTTAGAAATATTAAATTGATGATGGGGTGTGTATGAGGCAAATGCCGAAACCAAAGATATTTGATATAAAACTGTTATATTATAAAGTTAATTAAGACATGTATGACATGTTAGAGCTAACAAAAACAAAATGAAACTTGTGAAATATGTATTATTTTAGAAAGAACGATATGAATAACAACTACCAAACGAATTATATAATACCATTATAATATATTGTAGACTATTTAATTTTTAAATAAAAGATGGAGATGATGTTTGTGTTGTTTTTGACAACTCCCAGTAGCTGTCATGGCTGTCATAATCCACTCTTCAAAAACATCTAGTAATACTGAATTAGTACTTAATTCTGTACTAAAATCATACATTAATTGTTATAATGAATCAAATTCTATTCAATAATATATATAACTATTAAAAATAAATAAATAATTTTTATGTTGGCAACATAAATTCAAGTCAATGTTATTTGCATATCATAACAATTTTAATGAATCACTACTCACAACCTCAACACTTATTCATATTCAATTAAATAGAATAACTAATTATAAAAACCTGTAATCATAAAATTAAATTAAAATAAATATTTTCTTTAAAATTACTTTAATAAATTAAAGTTGGCAACAATGACACCATTCGTATATCATCGTCACCTTCGTACATCATCGTTGCGTCGTTTACTCACCGTGACCGTCGTGGTTCGATTTCCATTAGACGTCAAGATGGCCGTCTCGCTGCTGGTGGAAGCGTAAAGTGAGCGACGTCAGTAGTGCAGCAGTCGAGTGCGTGTCGTCCATCGAGTTAAAATTCACCGAACATTACACCACGACAATATAGTGAATCAAAGTGTCCTATATATCCATCACTTGAAGAACGAATAGTTAACAAATTAGTTTTTGCGGCATCCATGGCCTGCTGAAAGTTCCTCCGGTTCGAAAGGGTAGTAGTTAAGCGAGATCTCATTTACATCTCGTGCATGTGCAAACTTCAGCTGAACATTGATACCTACAGTATAAGACATTGCGCGTATTCATCATACAGTTTAATTTCGTCGCTACGCGTATGTTCGATAAGTATTGATAATCATCCGGCGCGTTTCGGCTTGTAGTTTGACCAGGAGTTGCTAATCATGTCGGGCGAGCGCGAAATACCCGCCGAGGATAGCATCAAGGTGGTGTGTCGGTTTCGACCGTTGAACGACAGCGAGGAGAAGGCTGGATCGCAATTCATCGTTAAGTTTCCACCTGGATCGGATGAGAATTGCATATCTATTGCTGTAAGTTATTCATTTGTTTTTCGATTGCAATTGTTTTGATGAATTAGTAATTACATGTGTGTGTTTCAATTTTCATGTTACATATTTAAACTAGTAAATACAACTTTCAACTGTTTTAAGAGTTTTAAGGCGTTTTGTATCACTGCCCACGCAGTCCCACGAAATGAATGAGAACAGCACGTAGGCTCCGCCGAATCATAAGAAACTAGTACAACGTTTAATGTACTTACGATGCACATAAGAGTTAGAAAAATCGATAAGATCCTACAATTACTGTTGCCACACAGGTAGTATTCGTTTGTGGTGTGGTTGATTTAATATTAAGTTGCCTGCGAGGTGTCAAAGCTTCCGGTAAAATCAATAAACAACGCCGGAAGGAATCATCTCTTCTTCTTCTGTGGATGTACTTCTTGTTCAAGTATTAAGTACCTAAAGCTTCAAATCAGTACTCAAGTCAATATGAACATATAATTATGATTTGTTTAAATTTCAGATAAATCGAATGAAGACATGCATTAGATTAAAGAAAGAATGGGAGCATTGATAATTAATTTTAGTAATTACGGCTCTGCGATGATTTAACTGGAGAGATTGTGTCATACGAAAGTCTGGTGTATGAGTCATCATAATAGCACTAGCACAGCTGGCGTGAGCCTCGTTATCGTGATTAGTATCCGAAAATATGATAAATTTCACTAGGCGCATTATCTCTCGGAGATGCAATAATTGGCATATAGATAATCATCATTAGTATCTATTGGAATAGAAACTTTGTTTTAACTAGTTAGAAGGCTCTATGTTTAACACCTCGTCGCACACCGTTGATTTTAATATTTATTTCAATCCCCACGATGTCTTATTTTCTAATGCATTATTTCCATCATAAAATCTATATGCATTCTCTTTGTTTTCTATGACTAATTTGTTAATTAACGCGGTACTTGTAAGTAATTTGCATTTTATGTGCATGGATACCATTCTTAGATATATCTCCCATTTTTTGAATGTCTTGGTTGACATATAAAACCCGCGTGTAGGTTTTTCTACATAAAAAATTAAGTTTATTGAACTTGTGGACACATCCGTGGATCAATAAAGCGAAGGTGGTGCAGTTCGAGTGCACTACAGCCCTTACCATTATTCTTCAGCTTTAAGCAAACAATTGCTTGCTGTGTAAATACGTTCGTGCTCTAATTAAAGCTAATCTGCGCAATGTTAAGTCTGCTAAAGTAAAGCAAAGTTAATTAACTTAAGTAGATTAAATAGCATAACAATTGTGGATTTCATCGCGAACCATGTTAGTGAAAGGTGTAGTAGAAGTTATTTACTTAAATAGCTAGCTAATTAGGTCTTTTGTCATATTTAGGTTGTTCTCATACTAAATTAATATTACAATTTATTTATTTACTTTTTTGTTCATAATTAAAACGCAAAAATATTTCTTTCCTTCCAATGAATTGCGTTTTGTGATCGAGCGCGTGCTTTCGATGCATTTGCAAGATTTTCGCCGCATGCCAGGCTTTTTTCGAAACCGAAAGCCGTTTCGAATCACTGCGAATGAAGGAACGAACGAAATTAATTACGTCGCGGTCGTCGCGCTTAATGATTGCCGTTGTTGTTCTGTGTTGATTTGTGTGCTCTTCTTCGGGGCGCATGCATGCATAGTTAGATGGTATGGTATGGCTGGTAGGCATACTTCTTCAAGCAAATCACATGCAAGCGTAAACATTTCGCGGATTGCTAGTTTGTGCTCTATGTGGGTTTGAATTTTTCAATTATGTGCATATACTGATGTTACAATTTATCTTTACCCACACTCTTTTCTACCTACAGTTATCTGCTTAATGTCGGCAAAATTTTGTTGTAATTTTTTTGTATTGGAAATTCAATTATTTCAGATTATAAGATTTTCGGTTTTAATTCGGGCCTGATAATGCTATAAGTATAAAGCTAAGTCATATATAGATTCAGGCAAAGTTTTGTGCACAATTCTATGATGGTTATAGAATTCAATTTATTCAAGCGTGAGTTGTTTTTGTTTTTCTACAAGGCACGCAAAGTATTAACTAAGTAAGATTCGAATTTGTTAGGCGAGTTTACAATGGCTTTTTGTTTGTATATTGTGGAATTCTCGTTAAAAATGTTGGTTCTGGTGTTGATTTAGTTGTTGGGTTTTTGGCTGGCTATTCTGCTTGCTCTGGAAGACATTTTTGGTTGGAAATAGTTTTATCAGTCGGCGGTTGAATACTATTCTTTGACGTTTAATTATAAAATGGTTTTAATTCTTCATTCGATTAATGCAATTATAAAAGTAGTTTAAAATTATTATGCTATTCATGTACTCTTGTAGTTATGTTTTTCTATTATGGAATAAGAAATAACTAGTACTTTAAAATATTTAATGACTGAATAATAAATTATGATTGATTGGATGAGGATGATATTTTATTGGCTTGTTTTGTTCTTTCTAATGACGTTCAACGTCTTTGGGATCTTGAAAAGTCGTA
This sequence comes from Lissagria laeviuscula, assembly GCA_030264695.1. NCBI lineage: Eukaryota > Metazoa > Arthropoda > Insecta > Coleoptera > Staphylinidae > Lissagria > Lissagria laeviuscula. The sequence goes on along the minus strand of JARJDU010034202.1, from coordinate 1,611 downwards.
GGTTTCAATCATTCCTTGTTACATTTTATTGATATCCGTTCATTGTGGGTTTTCAAGTTGCGGTTTGCTCGTTTCCTTCACATTTAAATTTTACTTTTTTATGTGCTTCAAGTCAGTGATCGGTAAACTGCATATTGTTGACAGACTACGGCATTTATATAAAATTTGCAAAAGGTATTTTTTAATTTTTTTTGTAATTTTTCAAGTTAATTTTCGTTTTTTTTTTTTGCATAATAATGCTTTAGAGGCACTACCTATTCGATTGAAATTCAGTCAACACAAAGGAAATTCCATGGCAGAAAATGGCTGATCCAAAATAGAAAGTAATGTGAATCAAATTGGATGAATCCCTGAATCATCGTAGCTATCTATACATATAGTTAAAGACAAAAGAATCAGACGCTTACAAAACGATTTATTTTTCAATTACCAAAACGATTTTCTAAAATATGTCCCCGGACGCAGCACCCCGGAAGAGCCAAATCGATGTTCAGAAATTTGATGAATAACATTTTCGGGCGTATATTTTTGCCGATAGTTAGAGTAGTAAGTAGGATGTCCGTCTTTCTGATTTGGTGTTGATTTCTGGCTTGAATCTTTGCCCACATAGGGGAAATTGTTTGCGAATCGGATAAACGCCTTAAGCAATTTTATGTTTACTACTAATCAATGATCGCTAATAATGCTTTATTATCGATTATCTTCAATCAAAGCTATAATCACCTAAGTTGAAGATATTGTGGTCACACTGTCCGAGCACTGCTTAAATTGCAATAATTGTATATTATCATCAGGCAACCTCAGATATTAGTTAGATGTTTGGCTCAACTTACATATATCAAAATATATTTACTTCCTAGTGTATTATCACAGCAAAGTTGCTAACTCATTACATTACTACTTCTACAACTTCTCTTCTAAGATTATATTATATCTTCCAAGAATTAATTTTAATCTATTGACTTCACGTTTTCTTCATTATTTTCCTCTTCTTACAACTTTTAATTAAATTCTATTTTCTGCTCTTAAGACGTTCATTTACGCGACGAACCGTGTTAAAGCGTTCAACAAGGAAAAGTTGAGGTCGAATGCGTATTGCCACGTTAGGTTGGATTTCGATGATTATGGCCTGAGTAAATGGGGCAAACATTTGATTTCGGCTCGTGACTGATTACGGCCAGGGTATTTGATATTTTTGCAATATTCTAAAAGTACATTATTAAGCGATAAATAATATACGCCCGTATCTTGGCCGAATTTGCGATTTTTGCCTTCAACTCGATATATAAGCCGCTAAAGTTAAAATACGTTTTTCGAGATTTTCAAAATTAATTTTAAAATATTTCCGAATCGAAATTCAAAAAAGTAAAACGATAGGTGCATAGTTTTAGAAAGCAACAAAATTTCGCAAAAAAATTTTTGAAAAAAGCTCAATTTGTGTGATCGCAATCTATCACGGCGCTAAAATGGAGTTTCCTATAGCAGTTTGGAGGTAAATGAGCCTCTTAAGTATAAATAAATATGCAATTTCCATCTAAGATATAGCAATCATCGACAATAAAGTATTGTCATATGTTTTTCTAAATGAATTTCTCTTCAGTTTTTATTTTC
>JARJDU010034182.1:0-10965 GCA_030264695.1 Lissagria laeviuscula | reverse complement strand
TTACTAAACGGTAATTATATATATAATTTCTTATTAATGTTTTACCAATTGCAAAAATCACATTGATGGTCATTATTTGGTATAGTTTGACAAAGAATCATAGAAAACAATTATAAATATTTATTTATATGATTGTACAATTATTTAACTAAAAATCTCTTAATAAGTTGTTGATTGGAGATAAGTTAGTTGTTTTAAACAAATTTTGTGATACGTGGATTGGAAATTGAAAATCTTTGAGAAATGTTGGATTTTTTGTAAATTTAAACATTTTATTAGATGATTTTTGAATTGTACATATCGCGGTTTACGATTAAATTGAAATGTAAACTACATTTGATTCTGAGTAACCACAAGCACTTTAAAGTAATTATAAATTTACCAACATACAAAAAGATGGACGTCAGAAATTATATATAAAATGTGATAAAATGTAGAAATCAATAGAAACGCGGTCGTAGTTAGTCAATTTAACATAAATTAAGGTGTCATTCTAGCTCAAATCAATCAAAAAATGCCGAAGTGGAACCCGATTTTAATGAAATTTTTATCGTGGATTTCTATCATTGCTTCAATCAAGAATTCAAAATATTATTTCCGTACCTACAATGGTTTCGGAGAAAGAAATTGTCCAAGTATTCGAAAAACTGATGAAATCTTGTATGAGTAAATATGAGTCGAAAATCATAACTTTGCTATTTTTCATGTTCATTTTCATCTTTAAACATTCACCAACATATGCAAGTTTGGTCAAAAAAATATTAATTTCCATACCTCTAAAATGTTAATCCAAATCTCAATTTGAATAGAAAGTTAAATTTTAGCTTTTTTGTCAAAAGTCTACAAATGCTATTAACAGTCAAGTAGGGATTTAATTTTTCTGCATAGCCCTTCTGATCGGAGTGCGTGGAGAAGTGGTAAATGCACCAGCTGGCCTCACGGCTCGAATTCTTCAACTTTTGAGTAAGAAGGTTGGTCAGTGGACTAGCAAACTCTCCCTGCAATATGAAAAAACTGCAACGAAAACCAACAAACTCAAACCCAAATGATCTTGCGGGCTACTTTAGAAATGTAAGATAACTCCACAAGCCGCATATATATGTATATATATATTGGTATTATATTGGTACTCCGGTTATCATCACACGACAATTTATATTAACGTAAATCTCTCACAGTCCCCATACACACAGCCTACAATAATGCTTAGCGCACCACCTAAAAGTGTGATAAAACTCGCGGGCCACACAAATGTTCAAGGCGGGCTGCGGGTTGGCCGTGCCTGGTTTAGGTTCTGCTGAACCCTATTAGATTTAAAAAGAGAAATGGTGTGTTTTTGACTGCACCTTGATTGAAAGGCGTAGAAAATGCTCGATAAACAAGTTTAAATAATCCACCAGCTGTAATGCATTTTATTTGTAATCAATACAGACATTATTCTGAGTGACTTTGCGGTAAATATGAATAAAGAGCAAGTGAACATTCATTACCAGGGTAATTTCGGTAGGAACCCGAATTAAAGTAGGAAAGTGTGGGTTCTATGGCCTGGTTGATTAGAGATGGAATGACCCAAAAAAGAATCGGTAATAGTCTTCAAAGCATAATTATTTTCCCTATCCAATTGATCAATCGAAACTTCTTGCTCTACTATCAGTTTCAAGATATTACACTTTCTACCAGTTGAAGCAGATAAATTGACTTATATAATCTTGTATTTCTGTTGTACTTTGTTATACATAATCATAAATTATTTATTAATTTTATTTTAAATTGCACTTGTTTCGACAAGCATTAAATCATTAATTTTGACTGATATTTAGAAAATTATGCAAGCAAACATTATGAAGCTCTGCCTTTTAATGAAATATTTCAGTGCACTTTTTTTGCTTTATTTTCAAATAAATTTAGTTACAAATTTGTTTAAAATGTCTTAGAATTAAAAAAAGTCTATGACTTGCACTTCGTAATCGCTTTAAAGAATATTTAGTGCAGTTCTCTAAAAAAATCCTATCTTGCTTGATCCTCAATCACCTCTTACTATCACAACCTACCTATTGGAAGATTAAATCTCAGTTTATACAGTTGAATCACTTCCCAGTTTTTTCATGTAACCTGGTGAGAATAAATATTCCCGCGCATCCTTTTTGCACATTGCTCATGTTTTACTATTGAAATGGTGAAATAGGCAACCTTTAGCTCAAGTTGAAAGAAGAAAATATGTGCAATAGATAAAATAGAATCACCGATAAAATAAAATGTTTTTTACAAATAAATTTGGTAATCAAAATTTACGAAAAAATAACACATGATGGCATAAAAAAAATTTAAAATTTTTAAATTATTTATAATACCTACTTATACCGGAGTTAAATAACTAATTTATATTTGGTATAATTTACTACTTATTATTTCTCTTCTAATATTGTGTTGTTATTATGAAAGCTAGATATTTTTATCTATGATGCTCATGCAAAAGCATTGAGAGAGGGTAATCATATGCCCGACCTGAGCAATGCGCAGGAAATGTGCGCGAGATTTTCTATTCTTTCCCAAAGCGGCTAAGTGATTCAACTGTATAAACTGTGAACAAACCATGGAGGTCAAAAAGTGGACTATATTTATGATTTTTTTTGGGGTATTAGAAATATAGTTATTATTATTACGGGTTTTTTCTATGTTGTAGAGCAACATGTTTTTGTAATATATTATAATATACTACCTGGTTCCCCGTCGTTGCCCAAGATCTTTTAACTTAACCGAGCTCACTTCACTTCTTCACTTATTATATTTGATTTTGTAACATTCTTCATTTTTCTTTTATAGTAACCCACTACCTTCTTTTATTTTAGGGGTGCGTAACCCTGTCTATGTTTTCTCCTTTTTACATATAGTCTTCTTCTCGTACCAGCCCTACCCCCAGCATTTTTCTCTTATTTGACTTAATGTAACATTTTTCATTTTTCGTTTTTAGTAAACCACCACCCTCTTTCATTTTAGGGGTACGTAATATTTTCCCCCTTTCACATATGGTAGGTATATCAATATAGGTTCAATTTGATCCAAGCAAATAGATTTGTATAGACATTGACGAAAAGTTGCACCAACAAACTTACAAACATACAAAGAGAATGAAGCGCTAATTGAAAAAACGAGGCGTAGTAGCAAGTAGTAACAAGTAGTACTAATATGGTTCAGATGCCTAATTCCACCATATATACATATATAGAATAAATTATTAGGGCTTAATATAGATTTTTTGAAATATATATTTATAAGCTCCACCAAATTACTTGTCAAATTAAACAAATACGTCTTGCTATACATTTTCAGATATTTGCAAATTTCTGGAAAAAGAAATTATTCAAGGAAGACTTGGAGATGATGCAAAAGCTATGGCCACAGAACTACTAACCCGCTCATCGACGATGATCGAAATCACACAGAAACAAATCGTCGATACCGCTGGATATCTAGACATGAAAAAGAAGCATTATATCGATGAGTACATTACGAGCGACGCTGCGCCCATATTGCAAACTGACGACGATAAGGTATACTCCAACCCGGATGAAAATAATGATAAGTTAAACGACACTGTTGCTGATAAGATCGATAAGCCCGATCAAAATGACAATATGGACGAAAGCATTACTTTACGTGTTTCAGTTTGTCCTTATATAAGTATGATCTAACTGCCATTAATTCGGTGCAAGTCTACAAGTAGTTAGATTAATATTCATCTTTTTAGATGTGGGCGTCAATGATCTAGGGACTGTTGGAAAGTCCGGATACTTATTGAGAAAGGAATACGTGTTTCATTTCATCGGATGGCAACGGAAATATTTCGTTGTTTTATTAGATAAATGGCTAATGTTCTTTCATTCCAACAAACGGGGGAAACCTTTGGAAATTTTCGATATGAAGTTATGTCTAGCGGAAGACAACGATGACGTTGGCGGTAATTTCCTTGTTCACATCGATAGCAAAACTTATTTGGTAAGTTTTTTTATTTTTTAAAGCCATTATTAAAATGTGTAACATTAAATATAATAAACTAATTCAGATGGTGGCCGATACAAGAAAAGAGAAACTTCAATGGGTTACAAAAATAAACGAAACTGTGAAAAAGGATAACATAATATCGAGTTTACTAGAAACTCCTCCACTGAACAAAACTCATGATCAAATCAAGCACGACTCTATAGGTAGTGACAGTAGCAATATCTACAACGATATTGATGAAGACAGGTAAAACAAATTAAAAAATCTTTAAATAATTAATAATTAATATTGTGTATTTAGATTACATCATCCACCACAACCACCAAGTTTGCCTTGTTTACCACCTCAAAGATGTTTACAACCAGAATATATGAACTCAGAAGAAACCTACGACTTTCTACCAGCGCATCAAGTCACCTCTACACCTACATTGCCTCCACCACGTGTTTCCAACGTAAAACTTCCCGAAGATGATGAGACTTATGACCTTGTTGCGAATCCATCAGCCAAATCGAATCCGGATCCACCAAAGGTGGAACAGTCTGTATATCCTCCAGACGACGAAATTTATGATTTTATACAAGAAGCACCTGTATCAGACTGCCGTGCTGACACAAAGTCAAATAATGAAAATCAAATAAAAAAGGAACAAGAGCAATCAAGTAGTAATCGTGAAAGTGCAATTAATGCCAATGCAAGTAAATCACCGATTAAAACACCAAAGAAGGAAACGAGTAATGTGTTAAAACTCAAGAAGAAACTGCGAATGGATTCAAATAATGATACCACTCAGGAGGATAGTGACAATCCTTTGAAATCTCCTGACAAAGGGAAGAAAAGTAAAAGTTCGTTAAGTTTTCGATTGAAGAAATAATTAATGAAAACTGTTGTTGAATTAATGTAAAAAAATAGTTATAAAACAAGATGACAATTTTTTTACTGTCTGGCTTGTATAGATTAGTCTATAACTATTGTTATTACATTTACGATAAAATTTTAATACATTTTTAGTATAGAGCTAATTATACATTTATAACGATTTTTATATGTTATTATAATACCGAATCCAAATATGATCATATAATGGTTGTATGATGATCAATTCAAAAACGTATATTATTTAATTAACATTTTAACCAGTGGTGCCAGGGCGGACCAGGCACTACTTTTTGAAGCCGGGCGGCGCCCTGGAACTGTTTTTTTTCACCAAAGACATCATAAAATTAATTTTCTACAAGTGTGTTCAGGAAAAAATTTCACCCAGTGGCGATAAGAGCTAAAAAAAAAGTCGATGACGGATAAATGGACAAAAAATTATGTAGCTCGGTGAGCTAAAAAGGTCAACACACCTTTTACTTGTTTAGTACATCTCTGTAGAGATTTTAAACTTGACTTTCTTATATTGTCATTTATTTGAAGATATAACTATATAGATAGGATTTGTAATCCTTCGTAGTTTATTCATCTCTTTGAAGAAGTTTATAGATCGTTTTATAAGCGTATCAGTTCCTTTTTCTTAGTTTTGTATCCTACGTGTCCCCAGAGCTATCTTTATGCATGGGCATTATGGGCAAAATTGTTTGTTTGGGCTTATTGTTTTTTCTTGTAGCCATCTCAATATTTATATAATTGCTTCCATTTCCTTTCTTCTTCTTATATGCATGTCCTAACCAGCCTACTTATTGCCTACTTGTTTTGCTGTGGCTTCTGGCGTTCCCTTGAAATCTGCACAAGGGCGCCTGCCCGGATCTAGCTAGAATTGACCACGCCGCGGTGTGGGGCATCTCTCGCACCTCCGGTACGGCGCATCCCTGGTTCCCTGCATTATTTATCCTTATCCCTGATATATTAATACGTTGCTGACTCCTAATTGGAGCATAGTTTCAATATCTGGCGCTTTTACTACTTCTTAAGACATCTCTTTTTCTTTAATTTCCCCATCAATTGTCCTTCTCCAGGTTTAGACTAGCCGAAGAGTCGAAAAAGTGCGGCTCCGGATGCCACCAGGGCAGGGACGCCCAAGTGGATTTACACGTTAATGAAGAAAACAATCATTTCTAGGAAAGGGGGGAGGTTTCTAAAAGAATTCGAAATATTCAGCGCAATGTGAATTGTATGAAAATAGGGTTCACTTCTGGGGGCTAGGGAGATTTTTCGCACCGGATACCGATACCAACATGTTTTAAATCGGTGCGATATACAAGCGGAGCGTAACTTAAAGAGTTTTGGCTCTAATTTTCTTTAAATCGTTGCAATATACATATTTGGCTACTGAGGTTGCCTAACCCTGTTCGTGCCTGCCAATCCATCTTGATCCTTTCTATATCCTAGGAGTCTCGACGTAAAGCGTGGCCTATCCAACCCCATTTCTTGTTTGCATCTCCTGACCTGAAGGTACGTAGTTCATTGCTGCGGCTAAGCAGTTCATCATTAGTTATCTTTAAGAAATTTTTGAGTTTTGCGCAGACGGATAGGGTGATAACCAATGAAATTCATTACTGTTTTTTTTTTTCAAATCGTTTAACTTACACTCGACTGACTGATTTTGCAACACAGCAAATCTTAAGCGCCTAGGGTCCCGACTGAGCCAAACGCGCCTCTGGGCCCCAAGATTAGAAAGACCCTGAGCAGACCTATCACCCATGAAAGTTGTGTGACTATGGTCATGACTGACGACTGATGTTGTATCAAGGCAAACCATAGACGACTAAGCCCCCTAGAGTCTGAACGTAGATTTTTCGTTTGTGAAAAAAATCCGGTCGAGTAGTTATTTGACTTTCAAATGACGTTGAGAAGTCTGAAGGACTGCTAGGTTTTGTGCATACCACTATACGGTTTAGAATGTCGGCTTCGGTGCCGCCGGTCTTGGTTTTCTTGCGGTCTAGCTACTCATTTACTTCCTCAATTTAATAATTGTTTATTTGAAGTTGTATCTCATTATTTCTTGAATTTATTCTCATCGACCTAATTTTAGCGACATTGGTATCTTTCTTTCTTCCTGGTGTTTGATGAGGTTAGCTCTTTTGGTCCTGAAAAGTGTTTGATACTAAGCAAATATCGTCGTAGTCTACATCGCAAAGAAATGAACCTAAATTTCCATTAAATTCCCCATTTTGTAAAACGTAATCAAGTGCGATGTTGAACAGAAGAGGCGAGATTACAGAACATTGTTTCACACCGTTTGTTATTTATACGAAAGAATATTTTGACTATACCAAACGATGATTTTTTAATTTTGCGAATCAAAGATAAAACCAGACTGCAATAAAGCCTCGTTTATAAATAAAATGTCAGTTAGTTTAAGCATAGTTGACCTTATAGTTATGTGTTTAATTTCAGTGGACTATTTTGAAAATTCAATGTAACTTGCCAATAACATTATACCAAATAGCAAGTAAATATAGATATTTAAAATCAAAACAATTGACAAATCATCTATTAATTCTTCCAAACCGATTTTATTAAATGTATAAAATGCAATCCAAGAAGGTTCAATGTAAGCTTATAGCCGAAGTGTCTACCAACACAGTCGTTAAAGATTGTTTCAAGAGCTTTAAACGATTTCAGGTATACCTGGTACACCTAGCTGGTGTGGTTTATTACTTGATTGAATCTCGTTTGCCCGTTTTGTTTCGCACTCCGCGACAGCATCGCTTCTGGTAAGCGATGGCTACCAGTCTTCTTCGTATAATATACCAGTTAGTTCACTCCAGCTGCAGTCTGGAAGCTGTTCATCCGCCTCATCTCATCTCATCGCCTTTGCACTGCATGTGCATTGCTGCATATAAGATTCGAGTCGATTCAGTGCAGTGTGAATTCAATAGTCAATGCTATCGCAAGTCATACTCAGTATACTTGACTTAACGTCGAATATAAACAAAACACGCTCGTTCAAATAAACAAAACCGTTCTAGAAGTCACTTCTAGTGCACTTGCGATTCACGATTGGACGCTCGAAGGTAATTACCATTTTCGCAGTATGTTATATTCGCGATGGCGATTAATTGATGGCTTTTTCACTCAACGTTTGTTTGCTTTTTAGTGGTTAGGATGAGGCTGTTATTGCGAAGGAGGCTGCGAACGGCGAAAATGAAGATTGCAGTTGTCGGCTAATGCTTGTCGCGAAAGGTTTTAGCTGATCATTTATTCAGCCACGACGCATTTGCAATAATCATGTGTGCTATACTCTACATTGTTCTTATTGTTGCTGCTATGGTATTGGCAAGGAATGACTTAAAGAATGATTCCAAGGATTTAGCATTGTGGATCGATGAAAAGCAAGTCAAGATGTTTAGTGGTAAACAATTTATATTATTAAACTAAATATATATATATATATATATATATATCATTCTCTAGTAAATATTTAAATATTAATAGTAAATTTTAACACTTCTAAGGAGGACATATAATGGAAATCTATGCAATTTACAATGGAAATGTCCTTCCTTACATACTAGACCCAAACTTTGAGAAACATCTGCCAGTTATACCTTCTGAGGTGGGTTATGTCAACTTTACATGGAAAGCAGGTGACAAGAAATATTACTACCACTTCGATCGTTTGCAATCGTTCGACGAGAACATCCTCGAAGCTCCTGTGATCTCCATCAAGACAAGGGGACGTGTCCCCCGCCGTCCGAAAGAATTCAGTATCCTGCTACCCTGTTTGGGCAATAGTTCAGGCATAGCCACTTTCAGCATAGGACTTCTCATAGAAAGGCGTAAAGGACGTCCTTTAAACGGCACTCCTTTACGACTCAAATTACGTAAAGAATGCTCTCAGCGTAGTCCCGATCCAGAATGTGACAAGAAATGTGCAAATCAGGGATGGTGCAATCACGAAAAGATTTGCCAATGTCCTGAAGGGTACATGGGTCAGTATTGTGGAACGGCATTGTGCTATCCGCAATGTATGAATGGCGGAAATTGTACGTCCCCAGGCGTGTGCAGTTGTCCGCCTGGCTTCCAGGGACGCCATTGCGAGGGCGGAATATGCGGTGAGAAATGTCTCAATGGTGGTAAATGCGTCCAGAAGGACACGTGCGAATGCTCGAAGGGCTATTACGGCTTGCATTGTGAATACTCAAAGTGCATTATTGCTTGTCATAATGGTGGCAAATGCAGGGGAGTCAACAAATGCAAATGCCCTCAAGGTTTCGGTGGCGATCATTGCGAAATCGGGAGGGCGAAAATGCACAGAAGTGCTTGCAGTTTGCCTTGCAAACATGGCTCCTGTGTGGATAATGCTTGCATTTGTGAAACTGGATGGTATGGTCGAATGTGCCAACATAAGACTATGAAATAGTTTTTATTATTATTAAAGTTACATAAAGCTTTATTATTGTACATTAAAGGAAAAGTACTTTGAGCTCTTTATTCTTTTTTTTTATTTGCTATTATATAACAGTATGTTAATTTGTTATTCATTGTGTTAATGCGCCAGTACTAAAGCTTTTGTTATTAAGTATTAGAAATGGTATTATTGATTGATGATATCGTATTATTCGTTGCTTTTTGAAATGCAGTTGAAACAAAATATAATTGTATTTCTAAGTTAATAAGACTGTTTTTGACTATATTGTGAGATGTTTCATGTGCAAAATTAATAATAAAAAGGCCGTTAATTGAATATATGTAGTGGATATATTTTGTAATACAATTGTTAACTCTTGTTATATAATTTTTGCTCTTTTCTTGATTTTATTCTTTGTGGGGCCTTTTGAATGTTCAAATTTGATTCAGAACCCTAAAGTAAAATAAAGAAATGAATTACTTTTTGTTAGAAATATTATTAGCTTAATGTTGAGTTTAACTTTTATCAATTATAATAACCATCAGTTACTATATTCAGAGGCTTCCCTAGGTGGGTCCGGACCGCACCGAGTACCACTAACAAAAACCAAAATGCAAAATATCATTGACATTTGTTTTAGCCACTGTATTCTGAGTATTCAGCTGCGACGTATTTTTTTGCTCATCACTTTACCATTTCTTAAGTTTTTTTTTATTAAAGTAAAGAGAGATACTATAACTTACCCGCATTGGGTGACACCAACCCTAGAGACGCCTCTGACTATAATGCTCTTTAAAAGATTTATCGTTTCTAACAAAATTATATTCACTATAATTAGATTTTCCGCCGCCACCTTGGAATTACTAATTTATGAAATTATTACGTACATGTTTTTTCCAATTTCCTGATATTTAAGTTTACTATGTAAATGTTTGCATTCCTCTAAGAAAATGTGTGTGTTTCTCTGAAATATAACACTTCTCTTACTATGTTAATAATATTTAGAATATACATTACATCATATAATGTAACGCCTACTTCTTGCCAGTTTTATTTTGATATTTCAAGAGCAATGATGTAACTAACCTATTGCCTACCAGTTTTTTTTTAAAATTAAACATTATTATTCGGTTACATTGTAAATCATTAATCAATTTATATAATCAGTACAAATATTACAAGCTAGTTTTACTACTGTTAAGTAAATTAATAGCAATATGAAAACAATGTTAATAGCATAAATTTATTACACCGCATAATAAACATTGAATATTTAAATACTGCAAACAATTATAGTTAAATATAAAATATAACTTTTACGAAACTTTAATTAAATTTAAGTTAAAACGACTTAAAACTAAGTACACTTATACCTCAGTTTAACGGTTCCCGATTTGACGGATATTGGCTTTAACGGACAAATAGAGTTTAACGAACAGGGTGCGTTCTCTATGGTGTTATAGCAACACTACTGTTTGGGGTAATGTCTGTTAGATAGCCAACGTTATTATGCAATATATTTAAATACAATGTCTTCTAAAACCAATATTAAAAGAGTACATTTGTCAGTTGATCATAAGCTTGTCTGCATATCGCGTATGTATAAAATATGGGGAACTGCGTCTATTATTAAGGAATCTAAATCTAAATTACAACAATATTCAATG
>JARJDU010034174.1:0-11211 GCA_030264695.1 Lissagria laeviuscula | reverse complement strand
GGATAATTAGTTCTAGAGTTATTCTAGATTGTGTAACTAAAAACATGTCAGCAAAAAAATGTAAACAAAATTTTTGAGCCTTAATTTAGGTCTTTTCCCAACGATTTAGAGGGTGATTCTAGACTCTATCTTCAAGAAAATTTAATGGCCTTTCTAATGAGGCCCATTAGGTTTATCTGAGATAATTAGTATCGAAGTTATGAGCGTTTAAATGTTAAAAAACAAAAAGAAAAATTTAAATTTGGTTTTCAGGGACAGTTTTATCAATTTTATAATAGGCTGCTGAGGTAATTGAATCGCATATCATTTTAAAGGAGATTTATTTGGCTTTCTAGCGATGTCAAATTCATTAACATGGGATAAATAGTTCCAGAGTTATTCTAGGCTGTATAATTAAAAACATATCAGAAAAAAATGTAAACAAACCTTTTGAGCCTTAATTTAGTTTTTCTTTTAAAGTTTGGGATGTGACTCTAAACTTAATCTTTAAGAGAATTTAATGACCTTTCTAATGAGGTGTATTAGGTTTCAGTGATTATTAGTTTAGAAGTTATAAGCGAATGAACATAAAAAATAGTGAAGAACAAAATTTGGCTTACCATTTTTGCTCTTTTTCGGTAGGTTTAAAGAGTAATTTTAGACTCTATTTTCAATAAAATTCAACGACCTTTATAATGAGATGCGATGACCACAAGAATACTTTGCGTTGTCTATCTGTAGTATAAGTATTCTGTGCCATCGTGTAACAACAAACTTCGCCAAAAGCTGGGTTCGGGTTCAATGCATGAGTCAAAGTTGTCGTGTTTGAATCTAGAGAGAAATTTTAATTTCTACTAACTCAGGTGATAACTTTTTATAAAAGACTGATTTTTTTGAAAAACTTACCTATGTTTTTAATTTGTAGTTTTTATTTGATTTAAAATTACATGCAACAAATTATGTTATTTCCTGCTGAAAAGAAAACACAAATAAGACCTGAAACTTTAGAAAGAAGAAGAAACACTTTATGCTCTACCATAGATAGGAAACCAATTTAGGGAGGTAAACTACCCCTTATAGGGCAGCACTATATTTAAATATAAAGATACTTTTTAAAATATAAATTCATTCTGTTCACTCTTTGTTAGAATATGTATTCCATTTCAATATACCTTTCTGGTCAAATCTTCCATGTCGAAGTAACGATGCTTTTAGTAACCCCTTCGGTAATTTAGAAAAGCACTAACAACACAAACTGTTATTAATGATGATAGCACAAAGTTCTAATGAAAATCAACATATCTCCTGCATTCCAATGTCCTACATTCTATTCATAAACAACTTAAATGCTTTAAAAGCAATGCAATGCAAACATAAAATACGTAAAACTAATATATCTTTGTAACTTTTAAAACATTATTGCTGTTTCTTCTCATACAAAACCTAATAAAAACATTTTTCTTTTTTTATATATAAAATTTGAATCTGAATAATGAGAAGTTTAAACTCCATGGAAATATGTTCCATCTTTTAAATTTTTTATGTTTAGATTGTTGTATCATAAGATTCTTTTTGATCCACTAATCCAAGTAAGGGCTTTGCAAATGAGCTAGGACAACTCATGCAAGGTCTATATCCTGCAACTCCAAAGTATTTATTCCGGAGGCTTTGGTGATGACGTCTCAGATGCCTCTGCCATTGCATCTTCGTTTCCAATCTATTCCGACAAAATTCACAGTTGAACATTTCCTTATTGTTATGTACAATTTGGTGAAGACTAATGTCTTTGGAACTTGCAATTATGATACAAACATCACATTTGTAAGGTTGTCCATCTGCATGGATAGTCTACCCATCCAAAAAGAGAATTATTTGTCATTATTCTAAAAGATTTCCATATGCAATATAACTTACCTCCAAATGGAGATCATACCTCCATTTAGTAATATATTTCTTCCCACAATCAGTACAACCATATGATGATTCTTCTCTATGAGTTTTTCTATGCACCTTTAATTGTATTTTACTAGGAAATTTAGCATTGCATCTCTTACATATGTGTAACCCATGGTGTACCCTTTGAATTGGGTGTTTGGAATGGTTTTTTAACTCTCTGTGATTAACTAATTCAGGTTTGGTAGGAAAATATGCTGGACATCTGTTACATTTATGTTTTCTTACTTTATCTGCAGCTATTATCATCTTAGTAGATTTATCAATATCTTCATGATATTGAGTATTATTATTATGGTTTGCTGCATTAGAACTATTCTCCTTTGCTTGTGTATTTTGCCATATCTTATTGATGTCTTCAGCTTTCAGAATCTTTATCTTAGTATCAGTGGCTTCTGTTTTTAGATCCTCTTCCATTTCACTTTCTTCTGAATCTATAAATTAAATAAATAGTAGCTATTTCATATCTATAATTATTGAATCAAACAATGAACAATAAGTTTAAATAATAAATTAGTATTTATTCACCAGGTTCAAGTTTAGTCAAAACTTCAACTGCATTTTCTTGATTCTTTTCAAGTTTTACAAGTGGAAGTGGTAGATTGATATCTGGAATGGCAGTTGCTTTTAAATCAGTTTTATTGTTATCTATTGGAAATGTTTGCTCATTGGAAAAATGCACTTCACAAACATGATATGATTTTAAGACAGATTCTTCTGCCTTTTCTCTTAAATCCTCTCCCCCAAGTTGCCTTATCCAGGTATTGTAACGCTAAAAAATAATGTGAATAAGCTATAATGCCACTCAACTAATATTGCTGATTTACTTACATCTAAATTTTCCTTATTGTTTGGAAAACTATGCATGCTATGACTTATTGACGTGTTTTTGCAAGTGGCTACACAACAGGAAATCATCTTCTCTGATCTCAATAAAGTTTGACACAGATGTTCAGTATGATCTAAAATGTAGTTGTAGTTTCCAGCATTACCACTATTCTTCTTTGCTTGTGCATTTCTCCCGATCTTATTGATCTCATCAACTTTCAGAACCTTTATCTTTGTATCAGTGGCTTTTGTTATTAGATCCTCTTCCATTTCACTTTCTTCTAAATTGATGAATTACATATTTCACTTAATTATTAAATATTGCAGTTTATCCAGGACTTCTTAAAATCCTTCTGACCATTCTGGCTTTCAGAGAAAGTATTTGGCGGTAGCACATGTGTCTCTTAACCAATAAACATCAAGCTTTTGATTTCTCCTAGTCCATTGGTGGAACACTGCGTCGGCGTCTTAAGCGCGACCGATTTTTTAAATTATTTATTTACTAATAGCACAGATTACTTATTCTACTTATTACCGACATCTTTTCAATTATCTTATTGTAACAAATGTATGCAAGTGGTTTTTACAACAATTTTTAAGGACGTAACCTTTATTAATCAATGCTCCTCACTTACCTCAAAACAACGCAAAAAGTTTACACAAAGAAATGCTTAGCTCGTTAAACAAGAACTTTTTTGGTTTGTCGCGTTTCAAAATTTGAACCCTTGCATTTACAGCACAGTGTATTCTAGATTATTTTATTTGTTATCCAACAAAAATGATTCAAACACATAGATATCATTAAACAAGATATTTTATTGTAAAAATAAAATCTAGTTTAAAACAGACTGTATCTAAAAGTATGAGATATATTATATAGAAATAATAATAATTCTTCATTAATAGCTGATGTATAAAAACATAAGAAAAGTAAACAAGAGATTCAATTCACATTACATTGTTCAGATTCAAATCTATCAAGTTAGTTGTGTCTTCTATTATAACTAAATAGATATAACTAAAGATTAGTAAGAAATGTTGACTAGATTCTAACTGATTTTTATATATACATACATTTTTGACATGAATGTTTCAGAACCAATTATTTAGTATTTCAATATTAAATATTTAGTAACATTATTTATATACTTTTTTTTTGTTTTGTTTGTTTGAAGCAACATGAATCAGTTACAATAGAGTAATAATATAATTTAGTCTTTAAGCAAAACAAGTTCAAATAGAACTCGCATTAGCTTGTTTGCTATGTTAAAGTTCATAATATATTTCTCGTTTACATTCTGCTATCTTTGGCACTTAAAAAAATTATTCTATCGCGCCTCTCGACGATGGCATGGCATTCGTGCCGCAGCACAAACTTATTACCATCATTCATCACAGATTCGTTAATTAATATCTTTGTATCTCATACATAATGTAAGTGCATCGATTTGCACCAACAATGATATGCATGCCAACATTAGAATTCCGTTTATTTACTAAATTTGTTAACTTATGACTCGAGTATAGAAGATGCTGCAAGTTCGACGTTCCAGTTAGTTCGATGCAATGCAGCTTCGCATTTATCTTTATCAGCTAATCCCAATCTGTAAAAATCAACAATTCAAATTACATATTTTCCTGAGTACAAAAATATGAGGCAGATGCACACTAAACAAGAACTAATCGAACATTAACCACGATATGCTAGAGATATTAAGGTTTCTGGTCAGTTTACTTATGTCAGTCATCCGCTTAATGCTTCAATCCGCCTATACTTCTATCGAGGATTGGTTGAGACAGTCTCCTAAGAACAGAAAAGTTGAATCTTGGCCAAGATTTTCGTTCTCGGGCGCCTTTTCATTCTCATTCTCGGGAGCCCGTTGTGAATGATACTTGGGACCGAGCCACAGAATAATATACTAACAGAAGATTCGCCGCTTTTCGTGTTGCCAATTTTAAGAGCGCATGCGCGAAAAACCCACCCGCAAACATGGCGGTGTTTGTCTCTAAAGGCTTGTTCGCACTTAGCATAGTATTTAATCGAGTGGCTAGTAGTTTAATAACTAACCTGCCTGAACTACTTCAATTTTATTTAATTCTCAATTGATTTCATTCTTTT
This sequence comes from Lissagria laeviuscula, assembly GCA_030264695.1. Taxonomy (NCBI): domain Eukaryota; kingdom Metazoa; phylum Arthropoda; class Insecta; order Coleoptera; family Staphylinidae; genus Lissagria; species Lissagria laeviuscula. Next base: position 6,332 of record JARJDU010034174.1, on the reverse strand, counting down.
TTTCTGGCGAGTATGGCGAGTTGCTACACGCTCAGCAACTAACTACTAATGCAAACATAGCTTAAGTCAATGGCAGTGCCCAGCCACAGCTTGCTTGTGACGCCGATAGGGTATTATATCTACTGCATTAAAACCAATCGTTCAAATTTGCCGCCAGTAACAACCTGGAAAGATGGCTAAAGACCACGGAAACTGGCAACAGAAGATCAAAGGTGCCGAGTGTGACATTAAAAATCGCAAAATAGGTAATTTAAGAACGCACTAATTATCTTAGATGAATTTAATCGTTTTCGTTCTCAGTTGTGCAGCTGCCTTTACTTTATATATACCTTACCTATGCAACCGATCAATTTTGATCTGTTTTATAGCCATTGGAACATCCCATCCAAGAAGTTGCAACTTAGCGGTACATTCTTCAACAGTAGCATCCGTTATTGCACTTTGTACTTGATTAATCTTCGCCGTGCGATATTCCGAAGACATGAGCCTCTCAGCATCGGCACACAACTACAAATAATTCTTATCAAAACAAAATAATGCATATAACTAAGTCATAGGTACCGTCCCCTGTTGAATCCTGCGTTGGACTTGTTGCATGCTCAAAGGATGCATGACTGGAGGTGCAGGAGCTGGTCGATGAGGCTTGAGCACCTTCTCAGCGACTTGACTATAATAATTATCATCGATTTCTGAGTAAACCTCCTCTGGCAAATCATCTGGGACCGTATTATATGTATGAGTATTATATGCATTATGTTGATACATCGCCTCGTTGTTCGAATAAGTTGGTTGTAATACTCCAGTTGAACTTTCATAAACCGGTGCATATCTATATTGTGAATAGACCGATGATGGAGATGCAGCGTACGTGGTGCAATTGTTCGATTTGAAACAACCCAAATCGGTGTTCGTGGCGGTTATCACATTATTATAAGTACTGAATCCGTTGGTATTGCTGTGAGCAACACCATAGTTGCCGTAGAGAGCTTGAGTATCATTTTGTACCTTTGGAAGTGAAATTGTTGGCGCTTGTGACGAACTATTGATCTGGGAAGAACTCATTTGCGAGGAAACACGATATGAACTCGAACTACTGGTATTACTCTGCTGGACATTGTTATACAATTCATTTGTTCGTTTAGGATTCAGATTTGGCGGAGGCGGATCAATGGTTGGAAGCGTTTGGTTCGAGGTGATGCACAGCGCCTTCTCCAATGAAGCGGCCATCTTGCTGTCTAAGTTCGTCGAAATTTCGTTATGTTTATACACATTCGAGTCGCCTTTAATGAGACTCATTAGTTGCCGGCTGGATACAGTCTGTGGATCTGAATAGGTCGTCGCATGTTCAATTACCGCATTGCTATTGTGCAGTGCGATCTGTGACGACGTCGTGTTCAGTGAATAGGGAGCTTCCGGTACATTGTAAATTTTCTGTTTCGTTGGCGTGTTGTTGTTCTGTTTGGCTACGGCGCTTTTCAATGGAGACAACATTTGATTGGGATGTTGCTGCGTTTGAGATTCTAATAATATCGTTGATGTATCGAAGGGATCTGGAGCGAGGCGTTCAGCAAGGAGCTGTTGTTGCGCTTGTTGTACAGCAGCTGACGTATTGCAATAAGCAGGAGGCATTTGATAAGGCGGGGGAGGTGCTGTAACTTGAGGTTCTTGCGCAACATCAATTGGTTCGTCGATGAGAGAAATAGCGTGGGCTAGTTTCGGGTCTTGTTTGAGTCGATTGATTTTCGGAGATTCGTCGGGTGAGATGTCAATGAGGATGCCTTCACGATTCGTTGGTGGTTGTGGTGGTCGGTCAGGTTTAGATGTTTTACGACGAGGGCTGTCGCTTGATTGGCGATTGTCGTTGACTAACTTTCTGTATTCGTATTGTTTTTCGGTTGAAGATCTCAAAAGAACATTGGCAGCTGAAAAACGATAATTATTAATAATACAGAGTATATTTGAAACAGCATACAATACATACAATGCCTATATGATTTATGCTTGGATCCAGAACCACTACGCATTAATACCACATTTTTATCAATGTTCGGATGTCCGGTGACATCCGGTGGTTCCATTGGATTCCGCAAATACATCTCGTCGATTTTGGATGGGCTTCCCCATGATTCCCCGAATGCAGATCCATGTCCAGTATGTATAAACGAATTGTGCAAGGGCTTGCTAATATCTTCGCTCTGCATTTGTCTCATCGGACTCAATAAGCATCTAAAAATAGCCATGGGTTAATTCAAATAAATGACTTAAATTAATGCGAACTACGTACCTTGGAAATAAACCTATCTCGAAGGTGCGTTGACTCTGACCTTTCCACCAATACATATCCGCGCTGCCTTCAATGACGGCGATTTCCTCACCGGTCATGACATGCAATTTGTCCGCCTCGTCGAGTGTACCTAACGATTTCATCAAAGGTATTCGACTACGTTTGAAGAAATCCTTGATAGCGTTAAATGTAGGTCGATCTTGTGGATTTTTCGCCCAACATTTAAGCATGAGCTGATAGTAATCGTTAGGACAGGCAACGGGTTGTTGCAACCTTTCACCCTCTCGATCAATTTTCCGTAATATCTCCGAACCGCTTAGTCCCATCCATGGGTCTTCGCCAAATGTAAACATCTCCCAAATGGTAACTCCGAACATCCATACATCGGAAGCATGTGAAAACTGCCGAGAACGAAGCGATTCCGGTGCGCACCACGGAAATGGCACCTTTTTATGTTCTGTCATGACATAGCAGTCTTCTTCTTGTGGCAGAGCCCGCATAAGACCAAAATCGCCGATCTTCACTTTATCGGTTGACGAAAGCAAGACATTGCGACACGCAAGATCTCGATGTAGGAATCGCTTGCTTTCCAAATACTCCATTCCGGTGGCGACTTGTGTGGCGTATTCTGCCAACAGTTGTACACTCGTATGGGTGCATTGTTTCCGTAAGCAGTCGATCAAAGCGCCTAAAGGTGCCAATTCGGTGACCATCATCATTGGCACGCTAAGTACAATGCCGTGCAGGCGGATGAGATTCGTATGGCTGAGACTATGCATCGATTGAACTTCTTTCATGAAATCCTCAAACACACCTGGCTGCGTGATGGCATCTGCTTTTAATACTTTCACGGCTACAGGCACGCTTCTACCTGTAGGACTGGTCCATTCACCCCTTCGCACGACGCCGAAAGAGCCATCGCCTAGTTTTACCGATAGCGAAATATCCTTTTCGTTGATTAAACATGTGAGGCTTAGTGAGAGACTGTCTTGCGCTTCTGAATTTGACTTTTTGTGCTTACCACCGGCAGATGGTATGATTTTTGTAAGGAGATTCTTTTTCCATTGATGGATTTTGCGCTTTTTCACGGCGTCTAGGAGTCTTCGTATACCTGATTTGAATAAGAATAATGCGTGAGTTGCATGAACGTATTAGAGTTGTAGGTTTATTCACTAAATATCAAAGTTAATGATTTCCAGTGGGAATTTGGCGGTTAAAGTGTTATTAATAGAACAGCAAAATTAACATTGTTACTAGGCTGCTATTGTTACCAAGTTTAATTTATAGAATAATATATTTTGGGAACGGATGATTTGTAACGTTTTAAGTTTCATGGATATGGAGTTGTACAGTGGAACTTCTCATCACGAGCATAATTTGTTTCGGAATATTGCTAGTTATGTGAAACAATTGTTAAACGAAAACGGTCCTGACTCACAAGTTTCTGCTTGTTGTACGAATTACTCGTTATGAGAGGTTCCACTGTAGTTTAAAGAAAGCAAAGTTATATAGTAATAATCTAAAGCGAAACAATAACATGTTTAGTACGATTAAGATTTTTATAATTGTAAAACGAGCTTTTAGATGCTTAGTACAATAATGTACAATTAATTAACAAACTTTTTGTGTGCTTATAGTTACTAAAACAGTGTGAGAAACCAAACTAGATACAATTAATATTATCTATTGATTAAAAAAGAAATAACATATTAATTCAGCCGTAATCAATAAATAAATATTAATAGGAATGACTCGTTGTTGTTGCAATTAATAAGTTACAAAATTCCACGAAACTTAAAATTGATAAAATTTTATATTATAAATAAAAAGATGTACCTAATTTTCGTTTTCTGATATTTTAAAACAATTTGATATAATTGCAACTGCAAAAAGTGCTGTTTTCTTTCGTCATAGAAAAAAAAATAATAAAGAAGTTAATAAATGAATTCATTATGAATCTTAGAATTAGATTAGTGTCAATATAAAAATGAGTCAAACTTGGCAATACATTTTTATAATATGCCGACTATCCATTTAAACTTTTTATATTGTATATATACACTCAAACCTCGGTTTAACGGACTAACGGGGAATGACTCTTGTCCGTTAAATCGAAAGTCTATTATGCAGGTAGGCAACCAAACATACTTTGAAGATCATGAAGATGCCTACGCGAAGAGGTCGAGAGGAACATCAGCTGTTCACAAAAAGCTTTTCTTGAGAGTAAACCATGAAATTTTCAATGATTTAACCGCTCTAACTAAAACTCTTGTTTGTTCAGCTCAATCACAACAGTCATTACCCAAAACAGTAGTAAGGTTATAACATCATAGAGAGCGCACCATGTCCGTTAATGCCAATATCCGTTAAATTAGGGTCCGTTAAACCGAGGTATGAGTGTAATTTGATTATTTAATAATGAAGAAGTCTTAGATGATTCGTATGACTACCGGTGGAATGTCGAAGATGTTCGTTCATCTTTAATTAACGATTGACTACAAAATAATAACTGATTGTGCGGCTCGAGCCCCGTCAGACTAGCGCCTTAATGAAATGTAGTTGAAAACATTTAAATGTAGCTGCCTGCTACTACATGATGAACAAATTACTCATAACGGGGAATTTATACTACACTTTCAATTTTCATTACTTACTACTACTAACTAATATGATTATATGCGGTCTAAGGTCAATTAAAATGGTATGATATCCATAGTTTCAATTAACTAATGCAATGCATATTTGTATCCTCATTATGTTTACTGGCTAATTAGAACATTCAATTTTGTGCAATTGCACAAACGATGCACGCGAATATAAATAAAACCAGTCAGTGGCATACATAAAATTAAAAATATTTTAATTGTATTATACTAAATGAACATAAAAAAATAATAATTATCTAGTTATTTTGATATGCAATTAGTATAAACGAGCGACGCAACTAGATTTTTATAAGCTTATAAGCAAATTCAATCTTCGGAGCCTCCTCCTATCATTTTTTTTAAATATTTAAATAATAAGTTAATTAATTTTTAATGCCTGAGACAAGAAAACGTTGCTTCCTGTAACTACGCCTCGTATAAACATGTTTACCATAGACATTTGCATCGTTATCATTAAATATATAATCATTGCATGCGTCTGTTGTAACAGTTTGGCTCCTAAACAACTTGACCGATTTTCGGAATATATTTGTATAAAAAAAAAGCATTTTTGGAAATTTTACAACCGGGTTAGTAATTTAAGTAGCAAAAGTATAGCTTAATATAGCAGTGAAAAAACAGGATCATAGGTGGCCATGACTGTTTCTATTGGCTAAAAGTGTTGGTATTACACCTTTATATTTTATTTCATTGATATATACACTCATACCTCGGTTTAACGGCCTAATAAGGGACGACACTTGTCCGTTAAACGAGAAATCTGTTAAACCGAAAGTCGATACAATCACATACTTTTGAAGATCATAAAGTTGTCTACGCAAAAAGGTCGACAGTAACAGCTATTCACAAAAAGCTTTCCTTGATAGTTAATCATGAAATTTCCATTGATTTAACCGATTTAACTAAAACTTTTGATTGTTTTGCTCAATTACAATATCAGAGCAGTCTAAAACGTTCCCAAATCAGTAGTATTGCTATAACACCATAGGCTTGTTTGTCATACTCATATTTGTCCGTTAAAGCCGAAATCCGTTAAACCAAAACATTAGTGTATTTGACAAGAGCAGTACAACGTCTTCCGAGTCAATTAGCATATATATATATACAGTGGAATCTCGCTCAACAAGTAATTCGCATAACAAGCGATTTTTTTTTGTAATGACCCACATTACGGGCGATGACTCGCATAACGAATGATGTGGAAATGCTGAAAGCATGGGAAACTCGTTTCATTGAGAAGCATCATCCTACTAGGGAGAAACTATGCGCGCTACAAATTTGTTCAATGATAATGCGATGTCGCATTTTTACCAACTCTTGGACCGTCGGCAAAAACGAAATGTCCCTAGACAACTTTCTAGTAAAAAGGTTACTAATTTGTA
>JARJDU010034164.1:0-15043 GCA_030264695.1 Lissagria laeviuscula | reverse complement strand
TTAGATTTTTGTGAAATTAGTGGTTCCAGAGTTATATCAATTGTAATAATAAAAAACACATAATTTTAATAAAAAGATAGTTTCACACCCAATTTTTAGCTTTTTTTGAAAGGTAAGAAAATTCCTGATATTACGTATCTTAAAGAGAATTTAATTAGCTTTCTAACGGTGCTAATTAGAATTCTGTAAAATAATTAGTTGCGGAGCTATTTCTATCTAAATGATAAAAACCATTAAATTTTATAAAAATAGACATTTCAATTTCAATTTTGAGCCTTTTCTGAAAGGTTTGGAGTATCCTGGTAAAACGTATCTTAAAGAGAATTTAATAAGCTTTCTAACAGTGGTAATTAGAATTCTGTGGGGTTATTAGTTGCGGAGCTATTTCGCATGCACATGAAAATCTTGTAGAATTTAATACTCCTTCTAACGAATGCAAAAAAAGGCAATACTCAGCCGCTGTTTTGTCACAATTTGCAAAAATGTAACAAAAACATGAATTATAGACAAGTCGCTCTATTTGCAAGCACATGTGCAGTAGCAAGGGTATGCAAAACAAGTAGAATTTAATTTTCTTTCTAACGAATGCAAAAAACGTCTAAAATCTGCCGCCGTTTTGTCACAATCTGCAAAAATGTAACAAAACACATCTAAAATAAGCAAATATTCCTAATAATTTTGACTTCTCCGCCGCAATCCGCCCTATGTGCAAGCTCGTAGGCAACTACCGGGGTATGACTATCACGTAGAATTTAATTTTCTGTCTAACAAATGCAAATACTCCGCCGCTGTTTCGTCACAATCATCAACAATGTAACAAATAACAAGTAAAATAAGTAAGTATTTCTAAATATTTTTGCAAGCACGTGAGCAAACCATGTCAAAAATCTACCTCGGTTTGGTCACAAACTGCAAAATTTTTGCAAAAAACATGAAAAATACGCAAAAATTTCTGACTATTTTGACTTCTCCGCCACCAATCGCCCTATTCGCGAGTACTTGGACAACCGCAGAGGTACGTAAAAATACGTAGAATTTAGTATTCTTTGCAACGAATGCAAAACATGTCAAAAAGCTGCCGCGGTTTGGTCACAAATTACAAAAATTTATCAAAAAAACAAGAAAAATAAGTATTAATTTTGACTATTTTGATTTTTCCGCCCAATTTGCAAGCACTTGAGCAGCCGCAGGGGTATAAAAAAACACGTAGAATTTAATAGTCTTTCTAACGAATGCAAAACATGTCAAAAATCTGCCGCGGTTTGGTCACAAACTGCAAAAATGTTCCAAAAAACAAGAAAAATACGCAATTTTTTAACTATTTTGACTTCTCCACCACGCCGCAGGGGTATGAAAAATACGTAGAATTTAATTATCGTTGCTGAACCTACAGAATTAATGAATAAATTATCATATTCTATTAAAGCGCTAGCAAGAATCAATATTTTTGCAAAACTGCAGTTAAAACACTAATTATTCCTGTACTTAAAAGACCATTATCAGTTGTTGATATTTGTAATAATATATTTAAATAAGGACAAAGTTTAAAAGACAGTGTACTTACTTCTAAGCCAGAATCTGTATCTTGCAGAGGCAAATTGCGTCATAGTATATTACACATCATATTACACAATCACCATCACTTTCCGTCCAAATTATCAAGTTTTTACGCTTATTTATACCACGAACTGCCAACCAATCTATTTCAAATGATACTAATTAAGTAATTAGTTAATTAAATAGATATTTAATAATATCTTCCACGTGTTACAATAGAAATGCATGTGCAAATCGCAACGACCGACCTAGAACGGAAGTGCGTGCAGTGCGTATTTCTGCTTAGCAATGGGCGAAAGACAAGGTGAAAGAGAATAACAAAAATAATAAACGTATTATTGTTAATGCGTAGAACACAGATCAAAAGTTGACAACATATTTCCCGCGGGTGACCCATTTATTAATTTCAAGTGACGCACTTTAGTTGAGAAAAACAAGTATGATATGAAAATAATTAAAAATTTTAATTTTACCGAGCCAAACGTACTATTAATATTCTCATTTTGCTTAATTTTAACCCGCAGTTAAAAAAAAAATGCCGGCTGCTACTCTAGAACAATATTTTATTGGTCTTGTTGTGACATTGAATGCGGAATTAATTGACTAGGATGATCCAGATGCTTCCAATCGGTTTCTCACTATAAAGTTTTATGAGTAAAAATGATAATTTAGCATAATGATTATACTCCTTTTTTGCCAAAGCACCGCCCATTGGCATGCTCCGCCTCCTACTTACACCACTCATACGTAATAATACTCTATTGGTACAGTATTATTACGTATGAGTGGTGTAAGTAGCAGTGTGGTGTTTCAATAAATCATTAGAAATGTGAATAATTATTTTCTCTTAATGTTTATTTATAATATTTATAAAATCACAAAATTCAACGTTGTCACACAAACTCATTATGTATATGTAACCTAATATCGAATGGCATTATTCATCAACATTACAAATTTCTCCTCCATCGTCTAATTAACAACGATGCATAGTTTTAAATAATTAAATAGTATAATAGTAAATAGTTGTGAGTAGTATTTTGCTTCTCGGTTCTCCTAAATTATAACTTTAACATTACAATACAATTGTAATAATCGTAACAATAAATATAGAATATATTAATAAATATAAATGATCGTTCGAGACACACGTTTTGATTTGTTTGCTTGTCTTGTTTTTGTTCATTCGTTAGATATGCCAATTTCGTTAATAACAATCTTATTGCATTTTATAATTACAAATTATTTCTATAAATTATTTGAGTTGTATTTGATACAAACTAGAATAGTATAATGTGTAAAGTTAACGATTAACATTCGCTTAAAGTAAGTACCAAGAGAATAATAAATATCTATATAAATAAAATAGTTGCAATTCGAAATTAAACAAAATAATCTACTTCTAAATTATTATATAAATCCTTAATAATTAAATGATTAGCAGTTGTTCACATGTAACTCATGTATCATGCAAAAAAAAGAAGAAATTCGAAATTAATTTTTAAAAAAAGCTATGTACAAACTGATGCATTGAACGTTCAACTCAACTTTAAATTTTGGCAACTTTGAGAATTTGCTTGGTTTCTTGTAGAAACTCAAAATAATTTAATTTTAATTGACTGGAATTGTTTGCAACATATTCGTTTCATTTTCATTTTGATTTTATACACATTAGCATGTGTTTGGCAAAAAAAATATCTAATAATAATCATTATTAGGTATATTTTTGCCTTATCAATATAGGAAGATAATCACCAAAAGCGCATCGTTCAAAGAAGAAAAACACGATAAAAATCAAAGTGTTTTTGGTATGCATGAGATTCAGACGGCATGTTCTGTAACATTATTGTTATTGTTGGTGTTAGCAATTGGGGGCGGCGACAATGATAACTCAGGAGTTGTCGACGACCGCCCACGCTGTAAATGTTGTTGGTGTGCGTGAGGTATATATTGGAAGTCAGTGCTCGGTGATCGGCTTGAACGACTCGAGCTGCTCAATCGTGATGGACTATTTGGATTGTAACTGTATCTGCAAGCAATTTGTTAGTAAAAAGAAAAGAAAAAATAATCAAACAAAAGCTCAACCATCCCAATGAAATGAATGAGAATCTTACTTTTTATAAGTTCCAGTAACCATTTCATCATAATTGCGCTCTTCAGGCGAATACAACGAAGCAATATTTGTCCGCCTTGGGTTATAAGTCTGATAACGATTTGGTACATTGACATAATCATTGGAGACCGATTTACTCCTCACGTAAGGAACCCGATAATCTTCACTCTCCCCTGATGAAGAATATCCACTGCTTCTTCTATATGAATTATTTCCATAATCCACCGGACTTGGTGTTTTGTACTTCAAGGAAGATCGCTGACTGTAATCCTTGTACAAATCTAAATCCTTATAGTTTCCAACAAGGCTAGTTTTGCGCGGGCGCTTCTTCTCATTAAATCTAGTATAGAAACTCTTCCTTCGAATACGGTCAATAACAGATTCATTTTCATCGCCTGAAAAGGTCGAAGCATTGCCGTTTGGTGACAGAGGAGAGAGCAAGTCTTGATGTTGGTAATCGGAACATACAGACCAAGAGTCACAGCTAAGTGTCTCATCGCAAGGTGATAGCAATGTCGAGGAATCATCAGTGCCATAAGACACTCGGTTCAAGTTATAATCTTGACTATAACCGATCCCAGATGATGCTTCTGAGGAAGCTGGAGTGTTAAGATTCTTTAAGTCTAATTTCAAGTTACGTCTGTCATTGGGATGTCCATCACCATTAACTACAATATTGTTGTTACTAACATTATCCCCGTTGCGATTTTCGAAGCTTGAACTCTTCCTGTGGAAGTTTACCATTGGCAGTTTGCTTCCGGGAATTTTCTTTTCTACAATCGAAGTGCTACAATCACTTTTTGATCCGTTGTAACGTTTCACCTTGTCGAGGAAAGACTTGGGCCGTTCGATTTGGTTCGGTGAGATTAAGTCTCTCTGTGGACCGTTTGTCACAGATTTGATTGGTTTAAATGTAGGAATATTCGATTCGCAAATGTCATCTAAAAGTGGTGGCTCAGCTACAACAACTTTCGCTTCATCCTTTTTGTCTTTGTCTTTATCCCTGTCCTCGTATTTCTTGAACAGGTTGAGTATTTTTGACACACTTTTTCTAGATGGTTGAAGAGCTTTACTGGCTTTAACATTAGAAAAGTCTTCTACGGAAACTGCACGTTTAATGAGTGTAGACTCAGTGATTTGATCTGTGTTCTTAGGCACGCTCTGCTCGCGTAATCTCTTAATAGCCGATTCCACAGCACACTTTTCGCTCTTTTTCTCCTCTTTGTCTTTCTTTTCTTCACGATCCTTGTCTCTTGGCTTATCGTCCACTGAAAGCGAACGTAGTTTCTCAAACTTTTTCTCTATTGACTGTAGGAATTTGCTCTTAGTAGACTTTTCTACCTTGTCTTGAGATTTTTCATTCGATATTGATTTATCTGGAGACTTTTCGTTAGCCTTCAATAGTTTATCCTTATCCTTCTCAGTTTTCTTCTCTTTGTCAAGTTTAGTTTCCTTGGTTTTGCCCGTAGTGGTTGGTTTCTTCAGTTTGGAAACTTTAGGTTTGATTTCGACCTTCTCCGGGGATGTTTCTTTATTGATAGTAGTGCCACTTGCAACTTTCTCTTCGGTTTTGATCCCGTTTTCAGCTGGATAGCTCTTTGGCCGTATTAATTTAGACACCTTTTTCGGTACAGGAGTTTCGGTCTGACGAGAGAGAACATTGGTCTCGATGTTCTTGATGTTATCAGAAACATTTTTCAATAGTGTCTCAGTTTCTTTACTAACAACATTGCTTTCCTTAGCCAGATTAGCTTCATCATTGGCTTTTACAGTGTCAACAACTTTCTCAATTTTGTCGACTTTTTTGAGCGCTTCTACAAGATCCTTGCACTTAATCAACTTATCTTCGGTATCAGGCTTATCCACCTTTTCATCCAATTTAAGTTCTTTTTCCTTTGAAAGACTCCGTTCGCGTCGAAGATGAAGGCGGTTCTTAATGCGCTTATCACGAATCTCCTTTAAAACTTGTTGCGTTTCACGTTCGCGCTCTTTCTTTTCCTTACATACAACATTCTCCTCCTTGGGAGGGTCAAAGAAATCAGGCCGTAGAAATCTGGAAATTCTCCTAGTAGTCGATATCTTCTCTGTTTGATTAGTTTTTGGTTGTTCCATTGATTTAGTATGCATGTATTTACTCAAAGGAGTATTTTCATCATCTCGAAGGGAGCTTATCTCAGAAATACTGGCTTCAGGACTACGCAAGGAGTACGAATGGAATTTGGTCTTGTAATCACTGGGTTCTCGCAGACTGCTTGCACGGTAATACCTTGGGCGTTCCAATTTGCTAACTGGTTCGTAGCTAGAAGACCTATCAGCTTCCGGCGAAGTGAGATCCCTAACGCCAAACGAATGGGCTGATGTCGATAAGTTGACTGAACTGTTTTTCATAGAATTTTCACTGGTATCGCTTAAGTTCTGCTGACTGGAGCAACGCTTCTCATAGGAAAAGCGTCTTGGAAGCGTTGATGACGTGCGATCTGCAGAATGTCTGGAAACTGGAGCTGATTGTATCGGGCGGTTGTCTTCGCGCATACTCAGGGTACGAGATATCTTTTTGGCTTCGGAGGGTGGCAGTGAGGCAAAGAGTTGCTTCTGAATGCGGCGAGATAGTCCGGGCGTTAAATAGGATAAAGCTAAGGCGTCTTCCTCAGTCAACTTCAGCTTTTTCAGGTTTAAATCGGAGAGGTTGAGATGATCGTCGGTGCGTTCTGCAATTGGAGAGAAGACCGAGATGAACGGGAATGACGCAACAAGAGATTAATAACAGTGAGGAAAATACTAAGAGAAAGAGAAAAGCATGTGTGCCGATTTCCGGTTAGTTGTGTTAAACCTCGAGTATCTTGATTCGACACATAAATAAAATATTTAAAAAAAATTGCCATAAATCCAAAAGTAAAATGGGGAAAACCAATAACATACCTTTAATAGTCGACGAATTTTGACCAATGCGTGTCCACTGCGAGGGTGCAAAAAACAAACGAAATAAAACAACAACAAATTAGTTAATAATCAATCAAAAACAAAGAAAAAATAATCATTAATTGAATTATGCAGTAACTAAAAATGTAATTACGAAACCAAACGTTTTCTTTGTTTTGAAAGAGTTCGACTTGACGAGTTTCAATGACATAGAAAATTCGAATAATTGGAACTCTTTCAAGACACAGTTTTTGTCACTAACTAAAACTACGACTTTCTGTACAACACAAAACAACAAATGATAGGTAAAGCATGTGTATATGGTAGCAAGCCGTTCTTTACATGGTTGTTACAAGAATAATCAACAAATACAGCGATAATATACATAAATTTGGGTAAGGTACCAAAAAATCAACGAAAATTTCTAGTATCGATACCATACCCAAAACATAAACAACATAAATGATGACATAACCAATTAATCTATATATTAAAAAAAAAAACTGATGTAGGGACTAAATTACCTTAATCTCAGCTCTGTGTGTGTGTTTGTCAACAGCGATCATATCAAAGTCAAGACAGCAACAACACACCAACCAATAATGTTTAGTTCAAATATAGTAGAGTCAAACAACCCGTGTCCAAAAACATTCGCAAAAGAGAAAAAAAAACTATCAATAATGAACACCACCAACCATCATACACATGCGTTGCCTACCAATTCGTCTGTTTGCATATAGAACTCTGGTGAGTGGTCGTAGGGGGGCGGGCCGACAGTAACAGAATAGAAGACTTATAGAGTCGGTGTTAGTGTGTCGTGCCCTCTTGATTCACGGTGGGCACATGCACCATTACACGCACTCGCGCTGCAATCACACAACACCATGTCACCAAATCGATCACAACCCATGCGGATAGAGAAATTCAAAAGGGGGATGTAGAAGTGGCGGCGTTTTAGCGGGATGGCCAAAAATCGTACACCAATTCATTGAAATTTTGCGTTTATCAAAACAAACAAAAAAAACACCATATAAATGAATCGAATCGGTTTTGTCATCCCGCCGAGTGTGAGAGGTCGTGAGTGTTGGCATAATATACGCACTCAAAAAATGGCGACGGGGTCCAAAAAATGTCGGAACAGCTCGAAAGTACGCCAACAAAATAACTCATGTACAACGAAAGTAAGTTACAAATAAAAAATAAAAAAAAGGAAACGTAAAACAGTAACTACTACACTACCGCAGGCAGTTATGTAACATTCTCTAAATGGTCATCACGTAACAGTCACATCACGTAAGAGTGTCGCTTGAAGAGAAACCAGTGCGAGATCTAGTCGCAACATGGATCCCCCAAGCAGCAACGAGAACGTACACTACTAACGATTGGATGTGATAACGCCGAGAGATGGTCGGCTTTACGTACCTCCGCGCGGCAGTGTGGTGGTTGTGTGCGTGGGACGATTGGGTGTCTCTTTGAAGACACTGTCGATGTCGGTAGCAAGGTCACGGCTGACGCTACGTCGCCACGGTATCGAGCTGTTGACGCTTCGTTCTCGGCTGAATTGTCTCCCCAAAGGAGAGTTACTGAAATCATTTATAAGATATTATGCAAATGGTCTCTTCATAGAGCAATCGCTGCCAAAATTTGTCCCAAACTTATCATAATAACTAAACTAACACTAACATTAGTCTACGGAGCTTACATCAAACACCTCATCTCTCTGAAAGTGTACTGAGAGCTTGAAACATATATATTGTGATGTTAACACTTCTAATCCAAATTAAAATAGTATAAGACTCACCGAGGAGGACCTAAAGGTTCCACACGATTGAAGAAATTCGTCCCATGATCGAAATGACTGAGAAACCTACTGCTAGGGAACCCTGGCCTAGCCGGGTCATCGTTCAAGCGATGTGTGAGATCCCGCACCTGTTATAATCAAAGATAATCTTAATATGGGAACACCTCCTCCTAGTAGTTCAAAACCTACCCGCGAGAGTAATGTAGAAAAGAGGTTTTCCGCAGTGAGGAACTCAAAACCATCGTCGTCGTCGTCATCCTCTCCAGAACTCAAAGAATCAGCATTTTCAACCGTAGCCTTCCTCGGTCGGGAACTCCTTAGTCGATGCATGTGGAAAGCATCCTTCTTAGGTTCCCCTTCGGTATCACTGTCCCTGCCAAAGGAGCTATGTCTATGTAGAGAACTAAACGGCGACTCGTCTTCAGACCCATCACGATCGAACAACGACATCATGCGGCGGGGCGTGCGGAATTTGGAACTCGACAATCTACTGCTATTCGTAACAGTGCTGGAAGTCTCACTCGGTTCCAAACTACCCGCTCGAGGAGTAACATACCCTCCTCCTTCAACCGCTATCGGTATAATATATTCCCTCGGAGATTTCTTAATAGGCTCTCCAGTTGTTGTACTCTCCGTATCAGATTCTAAAGTCGACTGTCGAGACAAACTGTTCGCTCGTTGAGTGGACGTGGATCGCTGTGATTGGAACATCCTTGGCACTGGGGGTTTCGTTGGTGGAGACGCTACAGCTACAGGTTCCTCACCTCGTCTCTCAAACGCGATTGGGATAATATGTTCTTTCCTACGAGTAGGATCAGAATCAACCGATACCGACCGAAATCCAATTGGCGGTGGTGGTGGGGCACCAATTGGAAAACTAACTTCGCTGCGTTGCGAAACGGGCGCCGTGGAAGGAGCCTGTACTTGATGGGACATTTCAGTCTTGAATTCCATAGTCGCCGACTTTGGCTTAGGATAGTCCAGTTGGATTTGAGCTTTCGTGGACTTCCTGCGCGGCAGTGTCGCAGATTTCAGTGTGATCTCAGCAGACGAGGTCTGTAATTCATTATTATTGGGTTGTTCAGGAGTCTTAGCCACTTCGGGAGTTGATCCGAGAGGTTTACTCTCAGGGAATATGGTACGCACAAAGGGTTTAGGAGTAGGTGGGGAAAGTGGAGAGATCAGACCGATACTGCCGGAAGCTGATCGTCCACTAACACCAAAAGGCACTGGCGGTTTACGGACCATGCAAGGCCGAGACTTTGATTTGCGCGCTCCTTCCTTATCCAAAGCACAGGAAATGATGCTAGCAGCATTTTTTATCTTGAGCTTGCGTTGTTCCTCCTCATCAGGAACCTTGGTAGGAGCCTGTTCTACTGGTGCCTGAACCGTTGTTGGTTTAGCAGGTGTAGAAGACACTGGACTAGTTTGGATTACCTTAGTTGGTGTTGGTGAAGTCACAGCTGGTGGTGTCTCTACCTTATCAATGTCTATATCAACGCTTTCCTTTTTATCGTCGATGATGAGCTTCTTTGAAGTGGTGTTTCTTATTTTTGGTGGAGATGTGCTGGTGAGACTAGCTTTCCGTTCGAACTCCTTTTTGAATCCGCCTACACTCACTCCTGGTATAACAATCTTCTTTGGTTTCTGTTTTTCAGGACTGGGAGCTTTCTCGCTCGATGTTATCAAGTTTTGGAACTTCTCGGCCTGTTCAAATATCCTACTCTGTCTTCGTTCGGGGCTTTTAACCAGTGTATCATTAACAGGAGTTTCCATTGGTTTAGCTACTTCTTTAACTTCCTTGGCCTCTTTAACAACTTCAGGAACGACTTTAGGCTCAGGTTTCTTTTCAGGTTCAGGTTTTGCCTTAACAGTCTCATTCTTGTCTGTAAGCACCTTCTTTCTAACCACAATCTTTTTCTTCTTCTCAGGAGTTACCTTAGCATCCTCTTTCGGTTCCTTATCACTTTTTTCTAAAACTTCCACAGGTTTTGGTTTCACCTCAGCTTTATTCTCCTTATTATCATTATTTGCAATGTTCTCTTGACTAGGATTCTCATTGATTTCTTCCAAGACCTTGGCACTGAGACTGACTGACGTTGTCTTCTTGACTTTAGCCTTCTTCTTGGCTTCTTCGATTATCTCAGCGCATGCAGCCCCTTGCAAAGAAGGATCTTCCAAAGTATCTTCAACCATCTTAACATCTTCCACTGGTGGTTTCGTATCATTTGAAGTATTAGGTACCGAAATATCCGCAACTGTACTTTCCTTAACGATTTTCTCTTTTCGTTTGCCATCATTCAGCAGATTTGCCTGATCAGTGCTAACAGTAGTTTCCAACTTCCTCTTTGGAGTTATCTTGTCCGAAGCCATAAGTTCTTTGATCCTTCGTTCTGGGGAACTGGCAATGTCCATAATGGAACCGACAGATTGCGAGCGGGTGGGTGGCGTTGGTTCAGCTTTAGGTTCCTCAGCTGTTTCCCCTGTGACCACTAGATTATCAGCTTCTAATTGCCCTGGAGGTGGATTCAAACTAAGGAGGACATCTAACCGAACTGGCGTTTGATTCGCCAAGTCTTCGGAAATGTCTAGACAGGATTCATTGTAACCTTCATTGACCCACCAGTGCGCGCAAATCTTTTCGATGTCAGCGCGGTTTTTTGGGTTCACAGTGAGCATTTCTTGGATTAAACCCGAAGCAGCTAAATAGCAAATTAATATATTGATTATACCATAAAATAGTAACAAATGAGAATAGACTTACGACTAGGATTCTGAGGTTCAAAGTACTCTCCCTGGGATATCGATTTGACAAGTCGCTTGAAATTGCTGCCGTCAAAGGGCATCGCTCCATAAACCAGAGTGTATAGTAACACCCCAAGCGACCAACAGTCTACCTCTGGGCCATGGTACGGTGTACCTTTGACGATTTCAGGAGACGCGTATAAGGGTGACCCGCAATAGGTTGAGAGATGTCGATGGTCGTCGAACACATTCGATAAACCGAAGTCGGCGATTTTCGCATGATGGTTTTCGTCGAGGAGGATGTTTTCTAGCTTAAGATCGCGATGGCAGATCTTATGCTTATGGCAGTAATAGCATGCGGTCGCGATTTGACGGAAAATGCGACGTGCTTCGTCTTGTTCGAGCATTTTACGCACGAAGAGGAAATCGTAGAGTTCACCGCCAGCTGCGTATTCCATGACTATGACGATTTTCTCGCGATTTTCGAAAACTGATAACAAAAATTAGCTGTAAATTGAATTCTTTATTGTTTACAAAGAAGTTTCTACCTTCGTAGATGTGTATGATGTTGGGATGTTGGACAGAGGACATGATTTGAATTTCTCGACGTATTCGAATCAAGTCCGCTTCAGTTTCGATCTTGGATTTCTTGATGGTTTTGATTGCTACCTCTTGACCAGTCTCTTTGTTTATACCTAATTGCACTTTGCCATATGTTCCTTGTCCTAATTTTTTGATTATATCAAATCTGAAACAGTTAAAATATAGTTGAATCGTGAGAATTTTATTTATGCAGGACCGTACGTACCGTTGTTTTAATTTTCTTTTATGATTATGGAGGCGTACACTCCCGGTGTTTTTAATGCCTCCCATGATGTTGTTTATCATTGCTTCGCCCACAACCATTTTGCTAGAAAAGAAATCAAAGAAGATTTGGATAAGCAAGAATTTAATTAACAAAAACAACAATTAAAAATCGTATTTATTAAAAGTCCGATCGGTAGGTACATAATGCTATTATATTCGCTAAAATTCAGGAAGTTGTTGACTTAAGATTACAAAACAAATCCCAAAATAAGTCATCTTAAAAATGCTCCTGTTTGCATCCAGACAAGATAAAACATTACAATACGATCATTCGATTAATGAGAGAGAAAAAGGAAGACAACGTGTGAGTCAGAAATAACTGAAGTGATAGATCGCAACAGACGTGCAGGCGAGTCGTTCGTTGTCCATCTATTTTTGAGCAACATGCGGACATGTAATGGATGCGCATTGAGCTTAAACTGAGCATCAGCTCGGAAGCAAAGAAGAATAGAAATAAAGAGATAATTGCAATTGAACAAGGAACAAGACTTTATCTAGAAAGAAATAACTGTTCCATTGCAATTTCAAAAAATTACAAAATTTTTTAAGTAAAAAAGGAAATAGAAAATTATGCATAAGCTTCAAGCAAAAATTATACGAAATTTAGTTTGGAACATTTAGTTCCAATTCGAATTCTCAGTGGTGATGTGTCGGTCGGTCGCCCACTAGCTTCTATCTAAATTTAGAAGTCGTTCGACGTCGCACCGCAAGGAAAAAACGTCGTCCCAATGATGCTTCGGTTTCGGCGTTAGGAGCAAAGCGCCTAGCACAAGCATTTCTTTCAACGTTCACTCCGACTTTCCTTGCTTATGGCTATAAATCGCCGGTGGAATTTTCGGGAGGAGGAAGTCACATTAACTCTTCCGGAAGTCGCGTTTCCAATTTACTAATGACTTAATCTTGTTAATACAATATGTCTAAATTATTAATAGAAATATGCTTGAAATTTGCTGAAGATTCCAATTTAATTTTTATCCTGTACAGATATATAGTGCGACTGTATACCTTAAAAACGTCCTATTCCAGTGGGCGTGGTCTGATTCGAAAGAGAGGATACTAACGTTATACGAGCGCCTTCTTATGTTGAAATTATAATACGATTCCCTTCCAAAACGCTTAAAATTCCCAGAAAATCTCAATTTATACAAAATGCGGCAAATTTACTTCCTAATTTGACTTAACTTATTAGAGAAGTCCTATTCAAGTAGGCGTGGTCTCCTTCAAAAGGGAGGATACTAAAGTTATGCGAGCGCCATCTTACATATAACCTGCGCCCATTTCGCTTGGCATGACTTTGCACACTTTGTATATGCATTAAAATACCAACGCAAGCGCAAAACATGAATGAAAGACCACATGTTCATCAAAAAGACAGTAATGCGGCGATATAAACGAGACACGTCTCGCATAAAACTGGCATTCCCACGTGTTTTTAATTAATTAATCATGCGTGAATCAAGTTGGTGGCAAAGCAAGAACAATGCCAGATGTAGGTATGCATTCAGCGTGTGTAAGTTTGTTGTGTGTGAATGAAATATAAATAGTTTGGCGATGGAGGAGCGAAAAAATGTTCGCAAATGTCAAAAGCTTTCGCCTTCGATAACACGATCTCGCTGTTGTAGTAGGTTACTGTGATTATGCTTGTTAGTATATAGCTTGCTGCCCACGGCTGAAGTCGTGTCCCACTTCGATCATAAAAATTTGAATAGCAAGCTATCATATAGACATAGTATATTAAACATTAATATATGTACAAGGTTACGTCAGAAACTTCAATTGTTAGTATGTAAAGTTAGTAAGTGCAAGTATAAAGTTATAAACGTGTTAATAATGAACTTAATAATTTAGAACTGATAACAAGCGTTGATTTTTTATTCAAACATTGTGTAAATTCTGTGGATCTTATAGGTATATTTATTTTTTATTTTTAGTTTTGCAATTTTTTCGACTTTAGCCTTCTAGTGGGATGTAGGTGTGAAGGTAATAATCGTTGCCGTTCCGATTTGCGTTCACAAGTCGACCCACGTCTTGGAATGGAATATAAAGTTAATGGGATTCAATACTGGTATATATTTGTTATCACGTCGAAGAAAACGGTCGTATTTAACGCCATTTGCATGTAGTCCAATGCAGAAGCGATTTTAAGCGCGAGCCTAGGACCCAAATATTAAAGGGCCCCCGCGCAGACCTATCACCCATAGAATTTTTCCCATACAGTGTGACCAATACTTGGTTGACTAATTTTGCAACACGGCAAAAATTTGGCGCCTCAGGCCCCAGCTGGGTCAAACGCGCCTCTGATCCAGTGGTGACGTAACTAGTGGGAGCACAACCCGCAAGGCGCCCTTCTTCAAAGATCCAACTAACTAATATGGCTGCTTTGCACTTACAGAAAACTAAAATTCTCTTCTCGCAGAAATGAATTTCCCTCATTTCAGCAATAATGCGCCTAATGGCTGCCTGCTTCCTGCCAAGACCGTTTTACAGTCGCCATTTATTTTTCTTTGTTATCTTTGTGGTATAAGAAGAAACAAGAATGACCTTTTGTTGTTTCTCCTAATTCCACTTCCCGTTTCCTAGACCACATCCAATTAAAATCGCTACTGGAGGGCAAACAAATCGGCCATGACAGTGTTCCGGAAAAGTCTATTGTTTACTAACAAATAACCTCAAAATGCATCAAATGTCATCTGTCTTACACGACCTCGATTTACTTAAACTATTTCTATCAAAAATATTGACACACCGACACATCGTACGTAAGAAAACAAATCAAATGTATGGATTAGTGAGTCAAGACACAATTTCTCTCGTTTTATTCATGCGTTTCTATTAATTACAATTAAGTGGTGATGCAATATGTAAATGTGCAAAGCCTAATTAGTAGTCCCTCTTAAAAACTACCCTTAGATTCTAAATTAGTGTCTATATCTGGTTTCGTTTCGAAGCTACAATGATTTTTAGTTCGAATTGAATTGGAATAAATTTCCTTTCTGCAGATGTTTGTTTCAACTTTCTGCGGCTTTAAACAGCGTTGCTGT
>JARJDU010034082.1:0-13598 GCA_030264695.1 Lissagria laeviuscula | reverse complement strand
TATTGATTTGATTTCTATTCACCAGCTGCAGCGCATTAGTATGACATGAATTTGCTATTATTACATATTACATAATAATAGTATTTCCAATATATTATTAATCTATATTAGCAGCCATTCATTCTCACTGGAAATAACAAGGCCATCAACTGCCTTTACATATTAACTACTAAACCAACATATATATTTAAAATTTCACTCATACCTCGGTTAACGGACTAATAGGGAAAGACCCTTGTCCGTTAAACGAGAAATCCGTTAAACCTTAAGTCTATGCAGGTAGGCAACCATATATACTTTGAAGACCATGAAGTCACCTACGCGAAGAGGTCGACAGAAACATCAGATGTTCACAAACAGCTTTTTCTGACAGTTAACCATTCAGCTTCATCTAATTCCTTTTGCTGTACCGCACTTCATATGCTTCCAAACATTTTTTGACTTATTAGCGTGTCCATCCACAGAAAATTTCATTGAATGTTGTTGTAATTTAGATTTAGATTTCTAATATCAGACACAGTTTGTTTTTTAACCCCATATTCTATACACACGCGATATACACACTCCACTTTCTAGTTTCTTTATTAGTTCAAGCTTTTGTTCAACTGACAAGTGAACTCTTTTCTGTTTGGTTTTAGAAAACATTGTATTTAAATATATTACACACAGATTATAAGTGTGTAATGTACCGTTATATGTACCTCAATTGCATCACATAACGTTGGCCACCCAACGGACATTACTCAAAACAGTAGTATTGCTATTGCACCATAGAGGGCGCACCCTGGGCGTTAAACTTTTATTTGTCCGTTAATGCCGATATCCGTTAAACCGAGGCATGAGTGTAAATAGTTTTGGCATCGGCAATAAGTTGATAAATTCATATATCCACTGATAAATATAGCTTTCTCTATCTGCCTTTAACGAAGAAGAAGAAATACCCAAATGACATACATACAAACATCCATTCAAATAACCAAATGCCTTTCTTTTCCCTGAAGCAGTTCGTTCAGTAATTTCCCATATTGTCACATTTATGACGCATGAAAAACGTTTATGTGGGATATTTATCATCTCCTCCGGTTAGATCTATTCCGCCCACGCGCGCACGCCACTACACAAGCGAAAGAAAAGTTTTCTAAAGATACACACTCTCCAATTCGACCATATATTTCTCTCATACCAGGACTCTCTTTCACTTCTCTTAAATTTCACATTTCCATTCCGCTTATTTAAATGCAGCTTTTTTTTTTAATCTCAAAATGTGATGAAAGGAAATTAAAAAGAATAAGAAAGATAGAACTTTACTATCAGCTATGTTATGTTATGCGTTGTGCCTCCTGGACATTCGCTTTTTAATACGAACCCAGGAACACTAATAGAACACTCGCGATGACGTGCCGCAGGTATAGAGACGACACGAAAAGTCAATTCAAAGAAGAAGACAGAAACGACAAAGATGAAAAACCAAATCGTATGGATTTCAGGACTAAATTTAAATGCGGTTCTAGAGATAAATCTACAAATCTACATATACTTACATAATGTAGCATGCGTATATCGTTCTACGCCTGCGTAGATGAATCGTCTAGTAAGCTTTACTATGTACTTAGTTACTTACTTACTGCACTAACTTTAACTTGAGTAAAACTATCTACCTACTGAAGGAAGAAGTTTATTCTAATTCTAATAGCGAGTACGTGTGAAATCGGTGGAAAACTTCATGCGCGCAACCGTGCAGGAGGTGAAGGCGGACGCGTATTTTGGAAGAGAAGGAGGAAGGAGTCTTCTGGTTTCGGACACGGTTCGTTGCCTCTGATTCGGTGGCTTGTATTTAACTAGACTATAAGTTATGTTAAGGTGCTCATTATGTGACTATGTGACTCTTAATTAAACCTGTTGAGGTTTTTATTTCTTTCGATTCTTTTTGTTTTTTGTTATTTCTTTCTTTAGATGTTTAATCTAATTTATTATAATGTGAAATGAATTACTTATTGCTACGATTGTATATTTAGTTGTCTATACGTTTAAAGTAGATAATAATTAATTCTGTTAAGCTTTGCTTAATGTTATAATGTTGAAATAAGGGAAGAAAGTCGATGGTAGTAAAAGAATGTTAGAAACGGTTACCTTAAAATTTAACATATTCGAACAAAACTTGTCGATAATAACCATTAGGAAGAGCCGAATGTGTAAAGCACTGAGATAATTATTAGACAACTTCCGGTATTAGTACTGTTATAGTTTACTTTCCATTGGAAAATCCGCACAGGACGTTGGAAATGTTTAGTTAGATTTATTCAACATGGCAATAATTTTGGTTTTTTTTTGTTCAAATTGTTTATTTAGTTATAAACAATTTTTTATTAAAAGAATATACTTATATCATGTTTAAAACAATTATAAAATTAGTTTAAATGTAGTTTTGGTTGAAATCAAGATCGCAAAACGAAAATTACACAAAAATTACAAAGAAAAGGTGAAATTTTATAGGATTATTTATAAGAGAGAAGATTCGCGAGTTTTTCGGACTTTTCAGAGCGTGTTAAATTCGATGAGTAACCACAGACAGAGCTCGCAGCAATACTCGTTTCGTGTGTAATTAACGCGTATTTATTATTACTCGCATTGTTGTAACTTATTCGTATGATATATTTAACTTTTGAGTATATTATGTGAATGTTATCTTGTTATTTCCGCTCTTTATCTCAAATTATTTCTCTCTGTTCGTTTTAACAAAATAGAGAACAAACTTTTACTATAAAATATTTTACAATTTCTTGTTTGATTCTTGCAAAAATTAGAAATAAAAATATTGTTTCAGATGTGCAAATAGACAATCTGTTAGACCAGGGGTGGGCAAATTTTTTGATTGTCAGGCCACATCGTGGATAAAAATTGAATCGAGGCACTAACAGTCGGATTTCACCCCCATGAAATAAAGATTTTCGAAATTCATGTAAAATTGTACATCCCGAAACCTAATACAGTGAAACCTCGCATAATAGTCGCATAATAGTCGTTTTTTAAATAATTTTTCCTCGTTATGCGAATTGCTCGCTATGCGAGGTGCTCGTTAAGCGATTTTCCACTGTGCTATAATGAAGCTCGCGTGCCAGATAGAATGTTACATCGGGCAGCATCCGACCCTCGAGCTGCAATTTGCCCAGACCTGTGCTAGACTATTTTTAAAGCGCCTGACAGTACATTTGGTTGCCTAAATATGGCTACCTAATACATGGAATACGAAAAATTACTGAAACGCCGCTGACTTTATGCCTAACATTTGAATCAAAGCGGCCACATGCAAAGATCTTTAAGATTCTTAGTGGCATTGATAGATGTCTCTAGTGATTACTTAAATAGATGATTTTTGTTTAATTTTAACGTCTTTAAAATCACTACACAGATTCACCACTTAAAGGTAATTAATAGACACACATGAATACAACGAGAGAAATTGTGTCTTCGCATACGTTTGATTCGTTTTCTTTTGGATCTAATTTGTGTGTCGTTGTGTCAATACCTGCGATAGGGTTAGCATGGACAGACGAGCTTGTGTAAAATCGAGTACATTTGAAAATTTGAAAGTTATTTGGTAGTATACATCTCTTAAGCTGCGTTCTTTAATTACCTCCGAGATCTCAAAGACTACTTTTGCGATCTTTAATGTATCACGGAACTGTGAGAGGTACCTCTGCTCGGCGTTCTTAATCTCCCGAGCGATGAGATCGAGGAAGCTCTCTCTCCTCCGAGATTTCAAAGCGAGCTCGGCGATCTATTGCTAGAGTCTGAGCAGTATGCTTTACCTGCTCTAAATTATTATCTAGAATTTGTTATATTTGTGACGTTAGTTTCTACCACTTTTAAATTGAGTACTGTATCCATTTTCACAAAAACCGCATTTAAATTGAAAATAAATGTCAAAGCAGCAACCAGCAACATGAAGATTTGAGGTTATGTGACAGCTCGATCATCTCGGTTGCGTTCTTTAATTCAAAAATTTCTCGATTAGCTCGCTGACCGCGTGACCAAATTCCTCGCTCTACCAAGCCCTCGGAGCTAATTAAAGAACGCAGCATAATTCGTTTCAGTGATCCAGCATTTCTTAAACATCTATAACTTAATATTCTTATTTTTCTAAATATTTTCAGGTTACGAAATTGTTTTAAATTATATAGATATATTTATAAAATTGTTATGACAATTTAATGAAAATGTAACAAGATATGATACTGGACAAGGTGGTCCACCACTGCGGCACTTAAGTTAAAAACACAAACATTTCTCACGCAAACACATCGAGAAAAAGAACTGTCGAAAAATAACACACGCAGCTCAAAAACTACTTAAAGACTTAATTGACTCGGACAGCTAGACGTAAACATCTTAAAGTTTGGTGAAAAATGCAGTCGATCCACGCGATTTACTAATAGACGCCAATAGAGTTAACATTTTAGTCTGTCTGTTACATAGAATTATAGAGTATTATAATGAAAAGTTATTAGAGCAATTTTTGCCTTGCAGATTACCTGCACATTGCTCAAACGTGTGGTAACAACTGATTTATGCATGTGATATAAGCAACCAATAGTCGCACACTGTGGTAAAATGTTCAACCAAAATTTAGCCAATCACATGTTGAACTAGAGATAGTGCAGAAAATCTGCGCGATAATATAGCATTGTATACATTTCACAGGTTCATATATGATTAGCATCAACATCAAATTTCACCCATGATTTGTTACGATTTAGTCACGTGTTTTGAAACGCTTTATTCAACGCATATATTTGATGATATAATCATAGCATAAAGACGAAACTAATATTGGTTAAAATATTCCTATTTATAATAGATCACAAGCGATCTTCCATGATCTGAGTGAATTATGATCATATAATCGTGGATGCGGTTTCGCTTCGGACGCATATTATACTTGTTTTTATAGTTTTTTTTTCTCGCGTTCGACGCGCTCGACGGAACAAACGCGTGCCGTTACAGTTCAACGATGCTCATCGAATCTCATCGCTTGTAAACGCTTTATTTCGTGTTTTCGATTAGATTATGCATTGTGTTGGGGTTTCTCACCTTTTTGTGCTATTTTTTTTATCCCGTTTCTAACCGTGATAGATATAGATGATCGACTTTTTATTTGGACGCTTTTGTTTGGTAAAAATTCACATGCTTTTCATATAGTTTTTTATCAAATCAAATATTAAACTTTTTTTTTATATATTGATTTAATTATAATGAACTACGTTTTTATATTAGTAGTAAATTATTCGAATAGTGCATAATGAGGTGTAATAATCACGAGGGAGAAGGTCATTGAACAAGCCAAAAGCAAATGGAGCCAGTTATAGTTCGAGGAAGTGTTACATTTTTTCTATATACTTTGCTATTATTATGCGTTTTGCATATCCCCGCGGTCGGTAACTTGGTCGAAAATTGAGTGAATTGCGGCTCCAAATCAATGAAAATTGTAACAAAATTGCATTAGATTTCTGATATATTTTACATTCGTTGGAAAGAATATTAAATTCTCAACTTTTTACACACCACTGCAGCCAAGCAGTTAGTCGGATTCAGGGTGGTTTGCGGCCCTGAAGTCAAAATAGTTACGAATTTTCGCAAGTTCTTCTTTTTCTTTTTGTTGTTTATGTCACATTTCTGCGGATTGGAAAAAAATCGTATTCGATTTCTGTAATATTTTGCATCCGTTGGAAAAATATGAAAATCTACGCGTTTAACACACCACTGCAGCCAAGCAGTTCGTCAGATTAAAATAGTTAAGAATTTTCACAAATTTTCAACGTTTTTTGTCACAATTTACAAAAATGCGGCGGATTTCTGATAAGTTTTGCATTCGTTGGAAAGAATATTATATTCTACAAGTTTTGCCCATCCCTGTTTCTAAATAATTGGTCAGAAACGGGGTAATTTGAGGCTTTAAAGTCAAAATAGTTAGAAATTTTCGCAAGTTTTCCTTGTTTTTTGTCACAATTCAGTGGATTTTGAAAAATATCGTTCGATTTCTGATATATTTTGCATACGTTGGAATTAATATTAAAAATCTACGCGTTTAACAGTGAGCCAAGCAGTTAATCGGATTCCGGGTGATTTGCGGTTCTGATGTCAAAATAGTAATAAATTTTCGCAAACTTTCCTCGTTTTTTCTCACATTTCAGTGAATTGTGATAAAACTGCGGCGGATTTCTAAAATGTTTTGCATCCGTGTCAAAGAATATTAAATTCTACATGGTTTTTGCACATCCCTGTTTCTAATAATTGGTCGGAAACGAGAAGATTTGCGATTGGAAAGTCTAAAAGTCTAAAGCATTTTCGCATGTTTTCCTTGTTTTTTGTCACTTTTCTGTTAATTGTAAAAAATCGAGGTCGATTGTTGATATATTTTGCATCAGTTGGAAAGAATATTGATTTCTAAGCGTTTCGCACACCCCTGCGCCCAATCAGTGGTTTGTTCTTCTAAAGTTAAAATAGTTTGAAATTTTAGTTGCTGTGGATTGAGACAATATCGCGGCAGATATCTCCTTTGATTTGCATTCGTTGAAAAAAATATTAAATTTTATGCATTTTGCACACTCCTGCAGACAAGCAGTTGTTCGAAAGCCCTAACTCAAAATAGTTAGAAATTATCGCAATTTTTTCTTGTTTTTCGTTACATTTCTGCAGATTATGACAAAATCATGTTAGATTTCTGATATGTTTTGCATCCCTTGGAAAGAATATTTATTACATTTTTAATAAATAATATAATTCAAGAGTGAGAGAAAGAAAATATATTTCGTGCTGTAACTTTGCAACGAAGTTATATACTGAGATACCGTTTTAGTAAAATATTCTTGACATCCTAAGCATCACAAAAAATCGTTTTCCTTAAAGTCTCAGGATTTAGTTTACGATTTTATAAATCTTATTCTAATTACGATAATAGTTTGAGAATTATATTCAAAAATACCTAAAATAAAACATTTATTTCATAGTCTTGTTAAAACCTTCTTGTTTGCAAAAAAATAAAAGAGAAAGCACAAAATTTGGTTTTCCATAAACTGTTAAAAAGATTCAGAGTTTCGCCAATTTGCAGCTAATTCTATTGATATATTAATAACTGTTGTAGCTTGCATCCTGGAAATGGATGATAATAGGTTTGCATTGAAAATGCTATCAGGTTAAAAAGTAAAGTAAACTAAAGTATAGTAAAACAGAAGAAATATGCAAATGCAGACGTGAACAAACACATCCGGTCAGAACATTTTATCATTCATCAAGAATCTTATCTAAACCAAGACAGAATTTATTTAAACAAATTACGAATGCAATTAATTTATAAATAATATAAAAGTATTTATTTAGATTTTTATATAAAATGTATAATTTTTTCTTTCTTTTTAAATTTATTTTAGTATTTCACATTGTTTTAGAAAATTTGTCATGTTTTACCTTCTGTGCAATCTTTTAATAGTACTTTCTATACTTATTTATTATTTAAATGAGCCTATTATCATCATCATTTATTCTGTATTTTCTATAGTGTGAGCAAATGATAGTCATTTGTTCAATAAATTAGATGAATGGCAAAAGAGAACGAAGACGCTCGCTCAAAACGATGTCAAACAAATCCATTCGTTGGATGCTGATGAATAGCAATAAAAATCGACAACGATTAATGTCAGAATTATAATAATATAATAATAAGTAAGTTGTGAGCTAACCATTCGATCAAAGTAGACTATGCCAATAAGCATAACTACATAAACGGAGAGTATGTTGTGCACTTCTTCGTGTTTCTTGATTCTATGTAACGCTAGCTCGAAAGCAATAACTGCGAAATATTGAACAAACGAAAGCTCTCTAGGTTAAGTGTTTGCGTTAGATATAAAATATGCAAGCAAGAATTATTTAGCTGTAACATAAGTCCTACAAAACTGATGTTATTTGCTAATTTTGAATGAAAAATTTAATTTAAAAAAAAAAAGAGTGCGCATGTGCAGTAGCTACAGGGCGTAGCTCCACAACGAGTTTTTCTTGTTTTCGTAATTGAGAGAAGTCCGTGTATCATGCTTAAGATAGGGCTTGATGCCACTGTGAAGGTGAATTTACCATCAAAGTGTCGGCATAGACGGCCATCTTGTTTACACATGCTGCATAAGATTAATACACAACAATAAGCACGTTCTTGTTATTCCTGCAGTTTCATTCGTCAATCATAAATCATTAGCATAATTTACCCCTGCAGCATTAGTGATATTTCAGAATTTGCAAAACAATCTTTTTCTAAAAGAGGCAGCAATCAAATCAGTCGTCAGACTTAAAGTATTTGCACACTTTAGAGACAAACCACTGGGATACCAGAAGATTGTAGGCCCTTTCCATGAATATAGCATATCACAGGAGAACACAACAATATTCTGCAAGCAGAACTTGCAGCGATCTTCATCACTTGCGAGAAACTAATAAAGCCCGATATCAAAAGGTTTGAACTGCAGCAACATGTAAGCAGTTGAAGGCCACAATATTGGAACTTACGAACCCACTTGCAAACATAATTCTACAACTAAATCGTTAAGACCTTAGAACACTTACTAATTCACTAACGGGATATTGCCACCTTAACAAACATCTCTACAAACTATGGATTGTCAGCGACCGTACGTGTCGTGGCTGCCTGGAAGAGAAAGAATCGGCGGAGCACGTATTGTGCTGCTGCCTCGCACGAGAACCCCTTGGTCATCAAAATATCGACCCAAAAAGTCTATGTCAAACTCCGATAAACAAGGTAACGTGTCTTATCAAACACATAACTTGGCTTGAAGAGGAGACATAACTTAGGGGAGGTTTGTACAATGGGCCTTATCAACTTGGCCTAGGTTCAGTGCCCAGTGTTACACTACCATCTACCATAACATAACATACCATTTTTAAAGCGAAGATATAAGTGAAAGCACTATACACTCATGCCTCAGTTTAACGGACCCCGATTTAACGGATATCGGCTTTAACGGACAAATTAAGAGTTAGACGAACAGTGTGCGCCCTCTATGGTGGTATAGCAATACTTCTTCTTTGGGAACGTTTTGGACTGTTGTGATTGAGCTAAACAAATGAGAATTTGAGTTAAATCGATTAAACCTATTGGAACTTTATGGTGAACTGTCAAAGAAAGATCCTTGCGAACAGCTGATGCTTAAGTCAACCTCTGCGTGTATGCGCGTAGGCAACTTCATGATCTTTAAAGTATGTGTATGCATAGACTTTTGGTTTAACGGATTTCTCCTTTAACGGACAAGTGTCGTCCCCTATTAGTCAGTTAAATCGAGACATGAGTGTATTTGCATTTTGCAAATACAATCTGATAGCTACATATCGATATATCAACAAAAGTAAAAATCATATGTAATCTATGACTATATCTGACAGACAGGTGATCCAGTTGAAAGGTTAAAATTAAAACCAGTTAATCTAAATATAAAAATCCGAGTAAAAAAAAATTCGAGAAAAAAGCGAAATATGTACGTGAAACTAAAATTATCAGAAAATTGGCAACGGGATGCCCCATTTCGAGGTGAGATGGACCAGGAAAAGAAAAGCAAAACGAGTGAAATGAGACGCGCGAAATAAAACATCATCATCTCGGTGTGCTCTGCGAAGAAAGCCGCTAAGAATGTGCGCTCGCTGTAAGCGTCGCGAGTGAATTCTAAATTTAATTTTCCGTGTTCCATATTCGTGTTTTCGTTTTCTTACATTTCTTACTTAATACATGCATATGTGCGCAATACGATGGATTCCATATGCAATTATGTGTACCTAGTTATAGGTGTGCGCACATGTTGTGTGTATTCGTATGTAATAGATGAAGAAAACTTGGACATTTCCTACTCTGCCTTACTATGCTCCACAAACAGAAGTAGAAAAAGAAGAAGAAAAAATGAAATTCGAGCCTGCCGACGAGCCGACTTTTGCTTGGCTTTTTAGTTTCTATGACGAATTGCTCGGCTTAAAATATGCTCACACGCATCACAGTCTTCTACCAAATGTTTTACGAATATTTTCGTGATTTATTTGATTCCATGCGTCCGCCGTTTTGGGTAAATCATAGATTGATAAGCCAATGTAATAAAATCGATCGTTGCGCCACCTACGGAGACTTAACGAAAGTTAAATTTCGTTGAGTATCTGCGCACTAGCGCATAAGGTTTACCAGTCTGTATCAGTGGCGTAGCTTCCGGAAGGCTAGACGGTGCTGTGCACAGAGGGGCAAACCTAGTTTAGTTTAGTTAAGACCCTAGTTTTTTTTTGCACCAGGGCCTTTGGTTATTTAGTTACGCCTCTGACCTGAATGTTCTTAAGTCTATGCTTGGATGTATAAATTTATAGGTAAACGAAATAAATATTCCTTTTAAAGTGACCGCCATTTTCTTAGCCCATGATGCATGAAGGTTTATATACACCAATCAGCACAATCTTAATATTCTTGCAGTTTTATTTCCTTTCCTGTTTTATTAAAAATTTAACATAAATTTCCACTGCTGCATCAGTGATATTTCAGAATTTGCAAAACAAATATCCGAGGAAGCTTTGAAATCGCCAAATGCGTACAAATAGCGCCATCTAATGATAAAGCTTGTAAGTAAATTACCATGATTTACCTTCCCTCGTTCTTAAAGCGAACATATACAACTTAATGCACTATATTGACATCTTGCAAGCTCAATCTGATGATAACTACTCATAGATAATGCTATTGCAGACAAAATAAACATCTAACTAACCTATAATTCTATACGCGTTCATCAGCGCCATCTTGTTTTTAAATATTTAAGTGTTATTGTTAGATAGATTAAGATTTAGAAAAATAAATCAGATCAAAAATTCAAATTTTTAAATCTAAAAAAATAGATAGATGCTGATTCTAGAACTAAATTTTTGATGGTTTTGACCTCATAAGATCTCAAAGTGAATCTGCAAGCAGTAACCGTTATTAGAATGGAAAATAAACGTTAGAATAGGAGCGTACGCATCGCAAACGTGATTATTACTATTATAAAAAAAATCCAAAGTTGTATTAATAGTATTTGTACTCTTAGCAGTTGTACTGTTGCTGTATGAAGATGAGGATTGAAGCAAATCGACAATTCTTGATTGAAAAGGAATTATCTAGCTGTAAGCAGATCAAACTGAGAGGAGGTAAACTAATGATGGTAATATAATGTAGTATGCAGTAATAAATAATGAATAGGAATTGGCATAAATATCAAGAAAACGAATAAGAACGACCTTGAAATCTCAATACAATCATTAGTACGGTAATCTAGCGTGCCATGCGCCGATGGCGTTAATCTAATTGGCTCTTGCGTAGCTACTACACTAGCACGATATTGCGTTGCGTAGATCGACGTGAATTCGTCAAAAAATACCAACCATCATCGACTCAATTAGTTAGTATTTGCTGTTTGTGTGTGTTATTAGATATATATTAGTTGCTACGAATCGTATGTATGCAATTAGTATTCAATCGCGAGATTATGATTATTTTGCGAATGTCGCTAAGTATTGTGATCTAATCCTACTTTTGCTTACTTAACTTATTTTCTCGTCATATGAAGGGTTCACTGGAAAAATGGCCAAAGTCCGCTAAGATCGATTTTGAGAAAAACTAAAATATAAGTTTACTTAATAACACCAATTTCAAAAAAACATTTTTGTTAAAAATATGTTTTTAATTAAAAGTTACACTAGTGGCTTAAGTCATTCTTCAAATGTTCCTTCGCTGGACTTATGTCACTTTTCCAATGAAATCAAGCGTTCATCGATAAACTTCAATTTTTTCTAAAATTCTTTGGATTCTGCCTCTGGTCTCTCGAAAAAAGTTCGAAGGTCTTGTAAATCCTTCCACTTGGACTTTTTCATTGAGATTCGACTTTTGTCGAGTGTCTGCAACCTGTTATTTTGCTCAGGTTTCTTCTTTCTCCTTGGTGCTTTTGCTTCCAGCGACGACCCAAGTAAGTTGATTTGTGTAAAACCATGCTGCAACCCTCACGAGAAAACTTGAGGATTCTGATAGGTCTAGTTTTGATAGGACACATTGAAGGATAAAGAGGCGATAAAAACTCACTTCAATTTTGAAAGGCAAAATTTTCTCCACAATCAATTACCTCAAATAAGGAAGGTTTGTACCGACTTCTCTTTAAGTCGTCTCACAAGTCGCATTCTAGATATCAATGATCCCCTATTGGGAATATAACTTTAACTGAATCAAAACGTCCATTTAGCATAAACTTGTGCCATTCTTCCCTACAGTAGCTCAATTTCAACAAAAAATTGGCATTGGTCGTTTTTCCAGTGAACCCTTTATATATTATTTAGTTTTTTTCAGAAATATTAATACTTTCTTAAATAGTCGATAATTGTTTTTCGGCCGACAATCAATAGATTTTCTTTTGATAATACTGTCATATTTCAACCGATAACTGCCTTAACTAAATTAAAATACCCAGCTAACACACATACGGTGGCCAATAGGCGGATCCTGAAACGTCGGCACAACGTCAAAAAGATGAAGAGGAAAAATAAAATGCGTCGACGGATAATGATTGGCCAGTGATTACTGCCATTATCGTCTCGTTATATTGCCGCCATAGCAAATGCGTCTTAGTTCTCTTAGAGGTGCAAACTGCGCGCGCTTCTTGTTGTAAAACGTTAGAAGTGAGGTTGGGAGCGATTAAGTTTGGCTTGCAACGCAAGCTCCTACGTTCCCAAGTCAACGTCTGTAATACCAATATTAAACCGCTTATAGAATAAATCATTATAACTTTATAACTAACACACATTCAGTGGTCACCGGGCGGGCCAACGTCTTCCTGACCGATCCTGAAACATCGGCGCAAACGTCAAAAAATGATAAATTGCTAAAGCAAAATGCGTCGACGGATGATGGTTGGCCAGTGGTAACTGCCATCATATTGCCGCCATTGAAATTGCGTATCGCCAACGTTAGTTCTCTTACGAGGTTCGAGCTTCTCGCACTAAATGAGCTCATAGTCTTGTAAAACGACAGAAGTGGGGATTGGAAGCGATTTTGGCACGCCAAAGTTCCCAAGTCAACGACTGCAATGCCATTATTAATCGGCTTATAGAATAAATCATCATATTCAGGTAAATTCATAACTGGAAGTAGTAATAGCTTCTGAAGAGAAAGCAACCCGAGCACGGACCAGCGTCGCCAAGCCGATCCGAACGTCTAACAAAGATTACAAGCCAAAAAAAAATTCATCGACTGATGATGGTTGGCCAGTAGTTACTGCCATCATCGTTCCGTTAGACTGCCGCACTTCGGGGCGAGTTTTAGGAATTGAAAAATGTAAACCGATAGACATGTGGATAGAAAAGTATGCAAAAAAAAATTGAATCAAAATCTTACTTAGTTTGGTCACACACAATCACAGCAGTTAACGAACCTGGAACAAAGAGAAATATTTATAAGTACTAGGAATATAGAACAAGAGTTTTTGTAGAAATCGTATTTTATGAAAATCGTTGAAAACTCCCACAATTCAAGCTTCAAAACACATATATCG
>JARJDU010034079.1:0-14788 GCA_030264695.1 Lissagria laeviuscula | reverse complement strand
TTTCATTAAAAACATAAATTGACCTAATTGCTAGTACTACCACATTATTATCGTACATTAATTCCCAAGATAACGAGAACCCCAGTGAAGCGAAATAAAAAGCAACGAAATCATTTTTATCTTGCTGGGTTTCATGCTTTCGTTATCCCAGTTCGTTACACTTTACCTTTACATTTTAGTTTCCATGAGATCGTTTTATACCTTGTTTTATTAACAACACAAATATAATGATTATACGTATTTATGTTAACTGCTTGGCATGTATATCCGAAGTGCTACCTGAAAAGCACAACACATACTTGAGATTGTTATAAATGTGTTTCCACATATACTGATATTTTATATTTAATGATAAGTGTAAAATACCTTTATTGTCTCTATCGCATGTTAAAGCGCGATTACTATAATAGTAAGTTATCAACTATATCTATCTTGTTATACTTGTGTATGCTTAGTAGTTACTAAACTAAAATTCATATTTTATACGTAAAGCACAAATGAAATTCGCTATTGATATTTCAATACCTAAATATTTGGGTTACGCGGTACACACGGTTTAAATATCAGAAATACCACACTTTACTTTGACACCCCGACCAAATCAATGTTAGCACTGTACTTTATAACGCGTCAAGCATCACTGCTTTAAGTTACAAGAGGATGAGTTGATTTATTTTAATTTTTTTGTTTTGAGAAGAAAAGGAAATGCGTTATTATGCACTTTAAGAAACGCGTGAGGCGCGTTTTACGCTCCTGAAGGAAACGTATACCGCCTAAACACAAACTCCTGGCGTTCCTAAAATCAG
The DNA here is from genome assembly GCA_030264695.1 of Lissagria laeviuscula. NCBI lineage: Eukaryota > Metazoa > Arthropoda > Insecta > Coleoptera > Staphylinidae > Lissagria > Lissagria laeviuscula. The sequence goes on along the minus strand of JARJDU010034079.1, from coordinate 13,982 downwards.
AGGATGAGTCTTTCGTCCGCCGTGCTTATACAGCCTCTGAAGCACCAAAGATGGCGGACCCAGTGACACGGGTGCGCATCCAAGGCTTACAAACTTGTTCTAGTATTCGTTGTATGGATTACCTCGATATTGTTTTAAGGTTGACAATGATAACAACATACTGTTTTACCATGCTATGCTATGCTTTACTAATCAAAAATATGAGACATCCTTAAAGTCTTAGTATTTTATTCTTTTATTAAATATTTCGGCAATAAAATATACTACAATCGACGGCTTCATACATCCTGCGAACATATTTTACATCATTTTGTATCATCCAGTTACTATTATCTATAGTAAATGTGCATAAAATGTAAACTGCAACTTTAATTTGTGAACAATTTCATCTGCTTTGATAAAGAATGCAAGTTGCATGCAAAAAATTGTATGATCTGCAATATGTATCTCGCAACTTTGTAATTTATATTACAAGAGAAACATGAAAAGTTTTCTAATAAAAAGTTTTATGACGGTTTTTCTTTCATTTGTATTAGTTGTTAACAAATAGATTGGTTTCAATGAATGCCAATGTAAATATGTTTTACGAAGAACTATCAAAGATAACAACAATTTTTTAATTAAAAACAGAAATCTCTGCAATCAAATTGTGATAAAAGTGATTTAGGTATCGATTATCTTATCTAGTAGTCGTCTCCAAACAAAAAGTTACAATTTTAACACACTGAAGATTGCTGAGTACAAAGATGACTCGTCTTTTTAACCCAAGCCAAAATAGCTCCAACGTCAACATAGCCCGCAATAACTTAGCCTAGTGACATTTCAGCCCGAGAATACCCAAAATACTTAAGAGCTGTAAACTCCGTCACACTGTTCGTGCTTAACATATCTAGTTGTTTTATATAAAACAACACGTCTACTTCGTTCGTACCTGTTGTCCGTCGACACTATCGCAACGACGGCTCGCCGCAGTTACGCGCGAAACGATAATGAAGGGTTAACGCAACCGCATTTTCGTTGTTTTAGATCTAAAATAACATAATGCCCGTGCATGAAGGAACTTACATAATAAATGTTTTATAAAATATTAGATATTATACTTCTATAATATTTAATCTATCACTAAGCTAAAAGAGGCAGAAAGTGATTGACAAAGAGGATATACAAGAAAGACATGTATATGTTCAGTAGTAAAACATAAAACTGTATTTGTCAAATAAAAACAAAATTATTTGTACGTCATTAGTGTATGTCTGCTGAATAAAATAGTAAAGCGATGAAATCTGAAGAAATAAAAATATTATTTACTTCACACAGAATTGCATAGTTAAAACTCATAAAACAAAGCAAATACAATATTAATCTCATTTTCTCTTAGAAAATATCGGTTTGGTGTATAAGTTTAAATATTGTCATAAATTGCGTAATAATATGCGCGAATCGTGAAAGTTTATAAAATTATGAAATATATTCATGCATAAATGTATATTTGTCCCAGTCGAATCCAGCTGGGCGAAAGAGTTGCTCTACGTATTGAACTATGACGAATGGTAGAAATAAGCGAAAATGATTCGAACAACGACAACTTTGCTGGGTTACAAAAGAAATTGGTTTTCACAATTCAAAGGAGACGTCTTTGTGTTACGGAAAATTGAACTTTTCTCTCTAAAATTATATTTGAAATCGTCGTCAATGTCCTTACATTTCATTTCATTATCAATACGTTTCAATTACGTCTTTTTATTTCATCGTTCTTCGCTCGAACGATTGATTGACGAGAGTGAGTGTGTAAATGAACTAAGTGCATTATCGCATTCTATTTGTTATAATAAAATTAAACATGTATTGGTTAATATTGTGAAATTGCAATAAAAATGATATCATTTGAATGGCATTGATATCGAATCTAGAGAGAAATTGGTAGATTTTTTCTGTTTAATCAAACTGCATTGGTTAATAAGTTTAGAATCATTTAAGCAAAATGCTGAGCTTTTAAAATATGTTATTTAAATTTGTATGTTTTGATAGAAAGATAAGATCATTGATAACATTATATTATATATATTTTCGGTAACAATTTACTTATTCCCAATATATTACAGATATATATGTCACAAGTTATGAAAGCGGATTGAGGATGTCTGAACTTATAGACCAAAAACCGCAAGGAGACTAAAGAAAATAGATTTTTGTTAATTTCCGAGGTGAAATACTATTGTAGACTGAAAAACGGCTCTAATAGCGTTGCAAAGAGTGACATAAGACTCAAATTTTAGAGCATGAGTCATTTTTTAATGATTGTTAGTTTTTGAGTATCATTTTCGTTCAAATTTTTGTCAAAGTGTCATTGCCAAATGACATTTCCACAAATACTTATAATTTTATGTAGATCAACTATACATCTTTGGATAGAGCTTCGACAGACGATTCTTTTGGTATATAATACTTTGCACTTTAGTTGGGGATGTTTTGAGCTATAGGCCAAAAACTGTAGAGAAGCCAATAAAAGAAGGCTTTTGTCATTTTCAGAAAGAAATACTATAGACCGAGAAAAGGCTTAAAATGTATAGAGAAACCCTAGTGCACAAAACGTTATGGGGCTTTCTTTATTCCACCCAGAAAGCCGGCCCTGAATGAATTGTGTTAACAACATTTAATAATAAAGATAAAGATAAACCATTTCCTCACGCACGCAAGCAATAAATAATAAATATTATTAAACCTTATCAGCCTCGACCAGGATCCAAATAAATCAAGCCAAGCATAATAAAAGCAAAGAATCCTTCTTTAGCACGCATTCCTCGATTCGAGTCTTTTGTTTCCACCTTCAAACTCGTCAAATAAATGTCTACTGCATCTAACAACATAACTAAATCCCGACAGGGAATACTTGTTTGTTGTCGGAATATTATAACAACACAGCTCTCGATAACAAGAAATTGAATTGTCACCGACCCTTGAATAATTCGCATGGTTGCGGTTGTCGGACGATGCAAATTGCCAGCAGTGTAAACGAATTACCAACAGCCGTTATTTCTAGAGCAAATAAATCGAATATTGGCATATTGACTGATTTTCGATCCCCTGGTTGCGCTTGCTAGCAGAGCTCGAAATTTTGCATCAACGCTTCTTACGATGATGCGAATTCGAGCTGCGACTGAACGCCCGTCGACGGACGTGGATGAAGCTGAGCTTCAAGGCAAATGCTAATCGAGTTCAAATGTAATAAATCCAATTCCGACCGTGGACACATTGTATAACAAAAAATATTGCCATCGCTAAAAACTCATGATTGGCACTAAGATTTTATGCTTTGCCCACTTTTACTTTTCTTTTCTTAAATTAAATTTTAAAATCTGTAAGGCTGTAATAAAAATTAAATAAGCCGGTTCAATATTTTGCAAATGGAAACAATGGCAGACTAAGAATTACATTTCTCGCCAGATTTTGAAAAATATTAAATATTTTTATTGTTAAACCTTATGGTCTATTCATTGAGTTTATAAAAATTATATAATTTTACAGCTACACCCTAGCCAGGACTGCGGACCTATTTTGTAAAATAAAAATTCATTTAACAATTTTCACACATTTCTGAAAAGGTGACTTTGTCATTTATGTCAAAAATTCGATCGTCGACCATGCTCCAGAAAGCCAAATTATACAGAACGCAGATTATTTGAGTAAGCATGTCAAAACTTTAACAAGAATAACGTTTTTGGCGTTTTTGACCACAGCTTGTTTGTAAATCCAGCTCTGTTTTGAATGCACGGCAAAGAGGTAAAGTACTACGATAAGGAAAACACGTACATTGTTTATTTCTACACAGTGTCGCAACATCACTTTAAAGCAGCTTATTGTTATACCACTGTATATGCGAATGCAGAAACTGTTTTCTTAATTTGATTCTATCATCACAATTCGCTTCGCAAATAACAGCGTTTCAAGGAGCAATGGTACAAAATGCATATAACAGAATCAATATTACGCTATTCATTTCTCAGGAGAAACAAAGTACAATGAAACTTCAATATAACGCACTATTAGGAAGGAAGGAAGGCCCGTTAAAGCCGAAGGTTTGTTTAAAATAAATCATTCTTCGTGAAATGACATTGCTATTTGATATCGACGCGCTTGCTTTCGGTAATCCTGCATTGAAAATGGAATCTATTTTTTGTCCGTTATATCCAAAGTGCGTCAAATAATTCTAAACTAACACATCTTATAATAATCCAACATCTTACTATAATAATGTTACCTGTAGTATTTTAACACAAAGTTCGATGTTGGACTTTTTTGGTCATCATTGTTTAGTCCTCAGTGTCGACACTTTTGAAGTTATTAAATAAGTTGACCTTAATAACAAACACTTGAGTAAATTCTAAGTTGATATAGTAAATACAAAATTAGATTAAAATATATTATAGACGGCATGATTGCGACAGTTATTTGTTATATCATCTAAGTCTTTTATATTGTAGGATAATAAAATTTTCGAAGTAAATTGATGCTGGGCACGTGCAGAAGCCCGAGGCTACCTACATCTCAATTTAGTGTTATGCAGCTGACGATAATGAGAAACCTCAGGTTTTTAGAAGAATGTGTCACCTCACTGAACGCTCGACAGTCCGTCAATCATTCAGTTTACAGAAGCTTAATTAAACCCACAAGCGTTGAAAAAATAATTGTTAATAATACGTTCTTCTACCAAAGCAAAATGTCAATATAAGATTGGGATAGCTTTGCGTGATGTGTTTTCTCAATACAAGTTGCTAATTATTTCTATATAATCTAATATTTCTTGCTATGATGTAATGGTTGCCAGTTTTTGTTAAATTTCGATTTACACTGCGTATTCGTATTAATTAATTATTTGAAAATCAGCCATAAATAACACTTTTCCGCACTAAATCAAAAATCAAAAAAGTCAAGACACTTTCCTTGTGATTACCTTACTCATCCTTTAATTAAAGCGCAATCGAACTGATTTATCTAAAAAATACCTGTCATATGTATAGTACCTAGTCCGAAAGAAATCACTTTCTCAATAGCACAGATTAACAGTTAATCTGCCTCAATAGGTACAAACAAGGGTAGATCAAATATAAGCGAGAATTTATTTTTCTAAATTTTTATTTAAAACCAGGTAATATTTAAAAATTTCTTATTTTTTATCTTACTTTTTAATTCATTTTTTCCATCAAATTGCGAGCTTTTCAAATTTGTCGTCGTAGAATGAAGAAGGGCGGGTAGGAAGCCAGTCTTTGAGTAAGCCAAACATGTAAAAATCACATAGAGAGAGGTCTATATGAGAGAAGTTCAAGAATTTCCCTGAAGAATTTTTCTAATTTTTGTCGCGTTCGTACAGCTGCATGCGGTCTGGCATTGTCGTGAAGCTAAATGACATTTCTTATAAGTTGTTACCGTTTTTTAGATCGGTAAGCGGTAATTAAAGTTAGCAGTAGAAATCTGCATTAATTATCCGTTGTTCATAAAAGAAATGAATCAAAATCACTTCTTGCTAATCGAAAAAAAACGCATCCGTGATGCTCATTTTCGTTTTTTTCTCGTTCTTCGTAGAAGTTTTATGCCAGTGGTATACACGGTATCGTAAAAGGATAGATTCGCCAAACTGGTTGCATAGCTATTAAAGGATTTCAGCCGGACGCACGCCGTTATTTGCAAGAAAATTTATGATAATTATCGTGCGCAACTGACTTCATACCCTCCTCTTCTTTTTCCGCAATGCCAGAATCATAAAGCCCCCAATTCAATGAAAAAAAGCTATGTGATTCTATAGAAAAATCAGAAATGTTGAATTATTACCTAAAAAAATAGAAAATTTTCGTTCATGTTTAATCCACCCTCGTATTTAATTGTTTACAACAACAAATAGAATCTGATAATGCTTTTATTCTATTGCACCTTATAATGCGTTTGTTGTGTATCGATATAGGTACCGACATACTTCATACTTTTCCGCCCGGTTTTTGTAAATGCACACGTGCGTGTGTATGTTCGAAAGTGTGACTGTGTGTCACTTCTATTGGAAACGTAACAATTCCAAACATTATACAGCAAAATACAACTGCGAACACGTGGAGTTACAGGACAAGCGGTGCAGTGGTAAAAAATTAAGTGTTTGTTTGGAAACACTGAAAGTGAAAAATCACCTGTACGATACACCTAATGTTTGTATATTAGGAACGGCAAATAAACTTTTACTGCAGAGCAGTAAACTTTCAATTGGTGCTCTTTATGACTCAAGCGACGCGTAATATTTAATAATTTAAGTAAAATTGTTCCAGGTGTAAATTAAAGTGAGCAAGCTCGCGTTTACTGCGGGGAGCGATTTGTTTTAACTGCTGGTAGGACGCAGGGAATATCACCGTCGGTATCGCTTCCACATTCAATGTTGTCGTTTAATCGAATTGAATGGGTTTGCAACTGGCACTGTCGAATACATATAAATTTAAAATGTTAACAAAACGCGACACAATTGCTTGATATTGTTGTCGTGTGCTAACTAGGGCGTCAATGGTTTTTGAAACAAAAGGAGGCTTTGAGTATTTTGCTTTTTATTATAATATTAAAGTTATTGAATATTCATTAGGTTATTTGCTAGTACGAATTCATTGCTACTTATTCAGGCTATGGAACTCCAACGAACTCTCGAATCGCCATTTGCTCAGGTGGCAAACAAACTTGGGCTTTCAATGCAATTGCACAGAGAATTCGAAATAGTTCAAATAGTTTAGATTATATCAACAAAAGCATCAAAGCACAAATTCTAATATAAATTATATTAAGTTGTTGGTATTTTGACGTGTTTGACGTCTTTAAAATGCCATACAGATTACAATTTTGCGTTAAAAGTTGGCTGACTTGGCTCACTTGGCTCACGCTGTTTAAGGCAGCAGGAAGTTAAAACAACCGTCATAAGATAGGAAATTGAAATAGGATATTGATTAATTTTTATACTAATTTGATTTAAATTGACGATCTGAATCAGCTAGCTGTATTTGTTGCATTTAACCTAATCCAACCCAACGTTCTACTTTTTCTATGGCGCAACTGTCCTAGCTGATATTAAGCCTAACAACTTTCTCCGGATGGTGTAAAATTCTAGAGAGTTACAAACATAAATTCGATCTCACAACACCCAATAGTTATGATGCATGCGAAATCACACCTCACCACTTGGAGCATTTATTTAAATGCTCCCTAAAGAATAACTATCACAAACTTGATGTGACTTCGAATGAATCGCTAACACAACAACAAATTTCCCTTCGCCCTGATGACATGTTATCCAACTGCTCCTTCACCGGTTATACAACGACTAATTGAAAAGCGAATTGAAGAGGGTTATTTTTATCAGGAGAATGCTTGCAATTTGACAAAGAACGAATAATGACACAATTACGAAACGTATTAAGTAGCAATGAAAGAAGCAAAGCAAAAATAAACGAATGCAGATGTTAACTGATTACGTTTCGTTCCAGTGGCGTATTATCCTATCCGATTTCAATTAGACGACCCTAGAGTGGAGATTGGTTGATTGCATTTATGCGAACAACCATGCATTCCTGTTGAGTATCAAAGTTTCCTTTGGTCTCATATTCATTTGCTTTTCCTATCTCAAGGCTTACTCTCACTGCTCATTTGCGTTTTATGTCTGGACCAGTATTGCCCCAGCTCTCCATGAAACTACTTGAGTATTATTTGAGATTACTGCGTCTTCGTAAAATATTCAAGTTTGTACTTCTCTTTAAACAGCGTTCGTCGAAAAAATGAAACAAGTCGTCATTGATTAAACTTAGTTTAATTAAAGTAAGGAATTTAACTTGCTTTTTTTCACAAACCAAATGATCTAAAGTTTGTGAACACTAAACGTTCAAAAAAATTGTATTTACTGAAGCAAAAGCGTATTAGTTTCGTCATTATATCGAAGCAAGTGGTGTCTTAATTGGTAAGGTGATATTGTTATCGATTGAATATTATTATATGTATAATGGACTCGGAATTACCAGTAACAATTTTAATTGATTCCTCAAATAGTACCAATTTGTGAGATAATTAATTATTGAATTAAATCTAATTTAAATTCGTTACAATTATCAAATCAATGAGTATACTTCTATTGTAAATTACTACAAGAATAATTGATTAGTTTAGCACAACAATTGTTTCGTTATTTTAGAGGTTACATGAATGGAAACCGTATAAGCAATATCTAAATTTGCCCTTCGATAAACTTTCACCCTTAATTATTAAGTTATGGATATTGATACAGTCTTCGGATTAATATAACCAATTATTAAAAACCTGGTGGTATTATTCTACCTAAATGAATTCATCACTCTGACATAGAGCTCAAACTAAACACATTACAAGTGTTGACTGCATTGGGTTAAGAGGATCCATCTATATTCATTACGGTATAACAATGGACTTACTTCTTCTGTCACCTTCGCCTAACATCCACATCTACACGATAATGCACACAAACTGTCACAAACATTCTCGCGATAAATGCACACCAAGTGAAAATCCGGCAGTTGTTTTTGTCCAAGACTTTTCAAACTTCTCTTCAAAAGTCTTTGTTTTATTTAGAGTTAGCGCAGTTCTTGTTATCTGCGAGTAGTAATAATGCCTACGTTCCTTTCTAGTGCATTTTGCTTTCATCTTCTAGCATTATTACACAATTATCTTGATATGATAAAAAAGAAAGATTTTATTTATCCTTGTGATATTTTGAGATCATCACTTCAACTTCTGAAGAAGAAATTTGAATTTGTAATGAATGCATTATGAAGAAGCCAAAACGAGTTGAAAATAAAAAATCAACAACAACAACAACAACAAATAGGTTAAATTGAATTTCCAAGTATATTACAATTGACAACAATATAATAATATTATTTCTTTAAGGAATATCAAGTTTGTCTATTTCTAAAAATAGTAAATAATGAGAGGGTTGTGAATATGTAAAGATTTTTTAATATTCTGAACAGATAAGAAATTGATGGTAGCAACAAAAATAATGTTCTAATACAGAATCCAAAATAGTATTTCCTCAAATCTAAGACTATTTGAGAAAAAAATAAGATAAAAGTAAGTAAGTAACGTTGGTAATTTTGAACGGATAACAATCATTTTCATGTTAAAACATTCATCATCAATAAATATGTTGTTGACAATTTGAACCCAAAGTTAAATCTTTTATCACAAACTTCGAATGCTATTATCATCAACACTCAGTATTTTTTATGGTATATCACACCTAGTAGAATCGAACAAAAAAATCGGAGTGATTTTGACCAAAAGCAATAAAATTGATAAAATTCACCAAATTACTATCTTTCTTGGCCAATCAGCTGTAATGAATGTTCGCGCTCAACATGTGCCCTACAGACCTGGAATTCTTGTTTCGTTAGTGCCAAAATTTCCGTACTGTTGCGTGCCGACTTACTAGATATTTTTATTTGCTATCTTTTGTCACTACTTTACTGTCTTTTCTCTATTTCTTCTTCTTGTTGTAATCTTCGCAACAATTCAATGTATTACGTAGCTTTAAGATTTTATTGCCCATCCCGCTATCTTCAATCCTAGTCCACGGCCTGCGTTTTATGATGGGAAATGTTGTCGGCAGCCGTGGCTAAGATTTCTATATTTTTGTTTTGCATCTGGATAATTATGCCAAATTGTATATGTATTTTTATGTGTGAGGCTTAAATCGCTTCCCTCTAAATCCATTCCTCCAATCATTGCTCAGCTTCCAACTAATACTCATCCAATCAAAGATCACTTTCCTCTCCTTACTGATCACTTCCAAGTTTATATAAGTCCTAACAACTCTAAGTTACTTCACTTTGCCTAGAGCGATTAAACAACTAAGTCCACTATTTAGTCTGTGTTATAAATTGCAATTTTGTCTTCTATTCACTTTGTGTATTTGCATTGTAACGTGGAATTGTAACTTCATCTAAATTTGTAACTTTGTTCTTTTGCTTCATTTAATATATTATTGCATTTGTAACATAAATCCTTTAGATTATTTAATTCCTTGAGGCAATTTTTTACGTAGCCAAAAAATCGGGCTCGTACCAAAATTGTATCACCTTTGCAATCAAATCGCGCTCACCGCGTCAACAATGTATTTTGTATGTATATAAAATCAAAGTTACCTGAGTGACTTTCACAATGATGTGAAAGTGTAAGCGGAAATAAAGCAAACAAAATGTCTAAAAACTAACATAAATATTTTTTTTAAATGTCATTAAAATCGAAAACTATTTATTCCATGACCTGGTTAATTTGAGATGGAATCACCTAGATGCTAATACCATCATTTGTTTCAAACAGTATTTATTTTTAAAATAAACATAAATTTTTCAGTGAATAGCTGAATAAACGCATTAACCGATAGTGGCGATGGTTATAGTTTCATTTGCAGTAAAACTACACAGTCAAGAATTATTTAAAAATCCAATTAAAACCAAATAGCATACACCAGTCGGGAGATTTTATAATATGTAATTATTGCATATGTGAAAGCATGAATTTTGCTGTGTTTTTTTTTCTTCTTTTTAAATTGCAATTGGAAATAATGCGCACTGATAAAAGAACAAAGAAAGTTAATATCTGTCTTGTGACTATGCAAAAACTTAATTATTTTGACAACTCGTCGAGGGAGAACTTGAAAAACGAATAACCAAATAACTGCAATCTATGATTGTATCGAACCAAAACTAATATGTCAAGCCTGAAGGATTTGCAAATTAGATTAAAGGTAACAATGTTTATTGTTTCGCATGTGTGCATCGATGCATTTTTAATTTAAATTCATTAAACGGTATACAATTTTTGTTGATCAGATGGCATTGAATAGGGTTAACCTAAATTAGTTAACTTGTAAAATAATAGATTTTTGGGGTTTAAAACTGGTGGAGCGGGGTTCTAGAAGACTAGGACTAAGATTTTCGCCGCATTAATTACAAGTATATAAATCTAACTTCGGACTATATATTAATCATCATAAGACTCGATCTGGTGACCGGCGGCAGAATATCAATCGATTTTAGTAAAATGCTGGTACTCAAACGAACAATTTCTGTCTCTCCTAGCGCAGTTTATTAAACATTTATAACAAAAAATCATATTCCTATATACATCCATCTATGAAGTACAATAATTGGCATTTGAAGGTCTTGTAATGTGCATTGGTGGTCTATTCTTACCTCACGGAGACGAACATCCCAAACGTTCAAGCAGCGGCAGATTTAGAACAGACAGGATTCTAGGCGCACAATCAGTGGGAGGACCCTCGCCTTCGCCGCCGCTTTCGGAATTTGGAGTCTCCTGCGTCTGTGCATAAATGCACCACTGTGGACAAGTTACTTCTGTAATGTGCAAAGCACGTATAGCCAGAGCACGATGCCTACTATTCGTTCAATATAATCAAAAAGTTCTTTTTGTTTTAACATCAACTTGTGATAGGATACAATGTATCTGAGAGGAAAGCAAAGCTTTTATGAAACACATCAGCGCCTAGATATTGATTGACAATTAGAGATATAAAAATGGATGAGTGGATCGTAGTAGGTTTTTATTAAAGGATTTTTATCATAACTGTATAAAAATTTTAATATAATTACTAATTTTTTATTTTAATTTAAAGTTTACTCTTTAGTATTAGTTTATCACATAACATTTTAAATGTGCAGCTTTACTGCTTAAGCTTTAATATATAAAGTTGGGCAATAGTAAATCACAAAATCTATGATTTTTAATTCTAATTAAATATAAAATGTACTTATGCAGTAATGAACTTTTCGAAGCAGAAAAAAGAAACGAGTGTATTAGATGGATATATCACACTTATTCACACACACAGAGAATCATTAAATAAATGACGATTCTTATAACAAACATGGTAAATTCAACAACACAGAATTGGACTATTATGTTATAAGGTTTAGTATACGACTCGCTTTATAGACGAACTCGCCAAAATGGAGTACTATAAGTATGCGTAATCCATGAAAAAAAAGACGAATCAAACCCACGATTGCCAAAGAAAGGATAATGGAGTCGTTTGAACGCAAGAGAAAAAGCGAAAGCATAAAAATAGGGTCAAAGGTCGCATTAATATACGGTAATGCTTACATTACTTGCTTCCAATACCCTAAAGTACCCTTGTAGAGGATATCCAGTATAGAAAGTGCGTTTCACTTACAATCTTATATTAATGAAAAATTGATAGGATACTAAGTAACTAAGTAACTATAGGTTATGAATGACTCGAATTTTTTGTTTATTATATTTACAATGTCATATAAAAAGGAAGAAGTCAAATTGCAGCTTTCTTAATGTGAAGATTTAATATTATTAGATTGAGAATTCGTTGTGTTCAATTCTATGTTGCAGGTACTATATCTTAGATTTTATGCACAAACCTATTGACTATATACGAAGGATATAAGGATATAAGCATTTTGGATATTACTCCATTTTCTGTTATAATGTAAATGCATTTAAGTCAAACATGTACGAGATTGCCTTAAAAAAGGTATTTCTTTATCATCTGTCACAAGTTTAAATAAAATTTATTACTATACGGTTACCATACGTTAAATTACATGAGGAAGAAACAAAACGGAAAAGTGCAAACTAGCAGTTCTTGGATCGTTGCGCATGCGTAGTTTGATAATTGTCCAACGTGACACGCGTCCAGTAAGAGAACTAACATTACTAAAAATCTGTTTTTCCAACACACCGGATGAACGATTCTATTACTGGCGAGTTTCAGAGTCACAGCTGTTTTGATGGTTTAACCATATGATTTTAGGTTCGCATCGTTTTCAGACGCACAATCACAGAACGGTTCTAGACTACGCATGTGCAATTAACAGTTCGTGAACTGGTTGCAGACAGTAATAGAACTGGCAGTTCGAGCGTGTTAGAAATAACAAATTAAGTGAAAATCTACGAACTTTAAAATTTCCTAATTTCTATATTTTTGTAAGTTCTCACAAATTTATTTATTTAATAAAATTAATCGCAGGGCAAATATATCGCAGCGAATTCATCGAGGTAGTTATTATATTAGACGAAAAATTATTTTATGCAAATAGTTTATATTGAAACGATTCTAACTCAGCTTGTACATTTGGCAAAAGCGCAAAAAGGTCTTCACAGTCTGCCGAAGATCACAAAACACTAATAAAATTTCGTACTCAATTCTGGACGATGAAGATTTTGCATTGAAATGCGTATTGCAGTTTTGCCAAATGAGCAAGCAGCAGGTAGGAATATATCGATTTATGAATTTTTATTTTTTTCCATGGCGTTTAAGTCTTCATATTGATTATTGCGAGATCTGAGTATATACTTCTAAATGCGTGAAAGAGATACGACTATATCATTTCTCTTAAACAAGCCGAACAAATATGCATTGAGTCGAGTGCCCTGAGTTGCATGGGGTTGCTGTCTTTGATAAATATATTTTTTTGCTTACACACTAGTACACCAATAAAAACATCTGAATTCATTTAAGTTCTTTATAAGCATTTTAATAAAATTTTAAAACGATTTGATTTCAGATGATATTCCGCGATTTGTTCTTATCTGGTGAACTGCTCACGAACGAATGTGAAAAAATCACAGAAAACTGCTATAAGGCGATAATGGTTTTGTCGGATAAATATCGCAATAGTTTACGAGAATTGGCAATGCAAGCTGGACATTGCAATACGCAACTATCTGCAAATGGCTGGTTTGAGATTAATTACAAGATGATACTGCCTACGATTACAATGATCATCTCTTATCTTATAGTGTTAATTCAGTATCACGATTAGATTGTAATTAGATGTGCACGGAAGAACTTGTTTGAAACGTTGTTTAAAATTTTATTAAAATGCTTATAAAGAACTTAAATGAATTCAGATGTTTTTATTGGTGTACTAGTGTGTAAG
>JARJDU010034066.1:0-11363 GCA_030264695.1 Lissagria laeviuscula | reverse complement strand
TTATAAATAAGTAAACCATATAACAATTAAATAACATATACCAATTGTTAACGGAAATGTCAACAATGCAATGCAACGTTACATCAATTTATTTAATTATCTTCGTTATATTTGATTGACACGAAATTTCGTTTAAAAGTATTTTTTATTTTTATAATTTTATAATTTGCGTCGAATCTGATCATATATTGACATTTATTTCTTTCTATAGTACACAACACACAATTGTTAATATAGATTATTACATAATGATTAAAACACCGATAGTAAATTGCCAACGCTTTCATCATTGCAACCATCATCATCATTATTATCGTTCATATATCATATAATAAAATACTTTTAATCAGATATATATATATATATAGAATAAACATAATAATGTTACGAAATCATCAACTAGAATAACAACATTAACAATAATATCAAAGGGCAATCATTTTAATATCTCTTCTATTTTAAATCTCTTGTTTATTTATATTGTTAAATGTACTATACTACTCTATACACTAATTATTGTTTGCATAATAAAAGTAAATCAGAATACCACTCAAAAATCGTACAAAATTATTAGCAAATCACTAAAATCAGAAGGTCGCTGTCATTAAACTGCTGCGTTTGTAGTTTTTCCATGTTTATTGCCATTCTAGCAACCGTTTCCGTTTCCTATGCGGACGTTATAGATTTAAATTGAATCGGACGTTAACCGCTTTTATGCTATCGCTGATAGATTTGCTCGAATTTTGCTATATCTACTTACAAATACATTGTAGTTTATTATTATTAGTGCTGCTATTTGCAAATTACTCATGTAATTATTATTGAATTTCTACGTTTCGATTAAATTACTTTGTTGTTGATTAACTGTTGCTGTAGGTAGCTACGGATCTATAAGGTTTACGGAATCAGTATTTAACTGTTTAAGTATTTAGTATAAACACTATGCTCATGTCGTGTACATGTTAATATATATTACAGGTAATTTCATGCGAAATTAACGTCGAATAGCCTTTGGGTTATTCCGGCTTTCTAATCGAATCATATTGTCGATTGCAGACGTATTATGGGAATGCAAAGAATATATCATCGTTCTTATAGAAGAATCTTCTAGATATTCTATGCTATTTCAATAGTTAAAAGAAGTTATTCGAAATAATATAATGATAATAATATTAATAACTAAAAAGAGAAAAAATACTGTCGAATTTGCTTGAAATACCAGTTTATTCTACAAATTCTGAGTATAAAGAAACAATTTTTTCGACTTATATATACGAATTTCGCTATATGTTTTAACTTATATCTCATAAAGAGCCATTTAGATGGTTGAACACAATTAATGTGTGACGAATTGAAACTAAAATTGATTTATGACTAGTTTTATGATTCCAAGAAAGTTAAGTTTTTTGTGATCTGAAGTTTTACAGAAAATAGGAACACGAATTAAGAAAAATACCCATAGCTTATGATTTTAAGTCGTCCGGCGTAAATTTTTGCTTCGGATTATTGAAAAGAAATTTACTTTGCCAATAAGATTAAAAAAGTTAATAAGTATTTAGCAAATATTTTTTCAATATTTTAATAATCACATTTCATGATAAAAAAATTGATATTGCATGGTTTTGTTTTGCATTTTCTTCGCGCTTTTATTGATGTTTTGGCAATTTATTTAAATTTAGTTATTTAGTTTAATATTTTATTTAGTAATGTCAATTAAAATGCTATACATTATAATTTTTATACAAATTTTGACTATATTTTTATTCTTTTATTGAAAAAGTTTTAATTTTATAAACATAGCATACCCTTTAGAGAAATAAATAATAACTATATGCTCATGTTAAATATTGTTTGACAGCAATTTGGTTTAAAATGCATAAATTACATAGTTCCATTCACCAAATTTAAGGATTAATAACCTCAGAGTTTCTTACTGATTGAATAACTCATTATAAGCGCGCTAAAATTAATTAATTGCTATTACTTTCTTACCAGCATATTGCCTGTGGGTGTCAATATGAAGGTACATTATTTATATTTATTATATATATTTTAGCAAAACTACTTTAAACATGCAAAAAGAAAGTACCTTCATTAGGAATTTAATCAATTTTCTGTGATTTGTATTGTATTTTCTCTAGTTACATAACAAGTTCATTATTTAATTTTTATTTGTCTTGCTATTTGAGTAAATTTAAAATTGATACATTAAAAGTTCTACATTAAAAGTTGTTACATATATATATAATTATAGATAGGAACACAATTAAATGATACATATACACATATTTCTTTGTTTTTCTGTTTTAGGAGGCTCATTAACCTCCAAACTGGAATAGAAAACTCCATGTTAGCGCTGTGACAGATTTTTTTTTCATTTTTTTTGCATAATTTTAGAGCTGTCAAAAACTATGTCTCCATCGTTTTACTTTTTTGAATTACGAATGGAAAATATTTTAAAATTAACTTCGAAAATCTCGAAAAACGTATTTTAATTTCAGCGGCTTATATATCGAGTTGAAGGCAAAACTTGAAAGTTCGGCCAAGGTACGGGCGTATGTTTTATATCGCTTAATAATGTGCTTTTCGAAATTTGTAAAAAAATCTGATACCCTGGCCGTAATCAGTCACGAGTCGAGAGCAAATTTTTCTCACATTTGCTTTCCTTTATTTAATGCATACGCGGCAATACGAATTCGAGCTCACTTTTTTCTTGTGGCCCGCTTTAACCCGGACCTCCTGAAGAATCAGTTCGCCGGGTAAATAAGCTTCCTAATGAGCATCAAATTTTATTAATACACCAGAAATGTACAGTAATACAGTTACATGTTTAAAAAAACAATTTTAACTTCGATCATTAGTTTTAGTTTTTTTTTTTAAATTAATAATATTAAGCAACACATCATATACTTCATAGACAACTCAAGGGCAGTGTTTTTATAATTTTGTTCATTTCACATTTTAATTACACGTTTAATTAAAATAAATTCATAAAGCAATTTCGTATTCAATCAACACCTTTATAAACAAATTTTAAATTATATTATAATAAACTAAACCATATGCTAAACTATTTAATGTGTAGAAGACATACAATACTTTAGTGTATATACCTGTACAATTGCAAATTCGTTACATGGAATTAAATTATGCAAGCAAGAGCAAAAGATAGAGTATTGCGTGCTCTAGAAAAATTCCCACAAAATTCATGACTACCATAAATTATTATTTAGATTATATACTTCCCAAATACGAATACAATTATAGCAGAAAACTGATGAAATTATTACAGAAAGATTGGAATAACTGCAATTTATTGGAATTTAATAATGCAACAATTTTTTTTTCAATCCATCAATAATCAAGCATTTGATGGACTCAATTTGATTATTTAATGTTTAATAAGTGTAATAAATGTTAATATTTTTTAATAAATCTATGGATTTCATTAATATTTCTCTTCACTTTTTCATATCTCTCTCTCATACACTATCTCTTTATACCAAAGAATAAAAAAATAAACACTTGGGAGATAGCATCGAATTTCAAAATTTCAAATTGTATTCACGTTACCGGATTTGCATAACCAATACCGTGCTACACTGCTCCCGATCAGCATTTAGGTGAATCAGTTCAATCCTTACCAAACAATTTGTATGTAAACCAGTGACTCTCAAAAATTATAAATTATTTTTTTGTATAAAATTAGATTAATAAATTAGTTTTATTTGAAAATGACATAAATATAATTTAAATTTTAATAATTTGCAAGATTTGACCCCTAAAAAATGTGCTATTTTAATAATTAAAAAGTCATTTTTGATCTAAAAAAACTGATAATAAAAAAATATCTCTGTTACATGATGAAGAATTTATTTTTACCAATTGGAAGTAAAGCATAAGTAAAATCGGTTGAACAGATTCTGAGATTTCCCTGCAGTCAGTTGAAAAAATATGGTTTCAAGAAAAAGTAACTTAAAGTTACAAGTTTGGTTTACTTTGTAATGAATAATACACTATACACTAAATTATCGTTTTAGATATCCTAAAGATCAGGATCAGGTTTAATCCCTCCTTAAATTATTTAAAGAAGAAAAATATGTACTATTATTACTAATATCTTTTTTTTTAATTAAAAAATAAATTCAGTAACTTTTTTTAAATTTATTTTTCTCAAAAAAGTTTGAGAATCACTATAATACCATTTACTCTGATACAATGTACATTACATTATTCTTCAGTCCTCGACCAGGCTAAGCGCTTGTTCTTCGCTTGTCCGTAACATTGGTGTCGTCTACAAACGCAAGAAGAATCTAGGTCGAACCATTATATATTTTTAAATCTTCTATTTAGCACCGTCTTTACTTACTACATATATAAAATTATTAACAATATGTATATTTATTAAAATAACCACTCGTAAGTGTAAAACATAATAAACTGAGCCCTAAACTACACTTTGAAACAATTCATTTTGCTATTCATTATATGCATGTTTTATGAAGCATATCATGAAGCTGCTGTAACTGGGATATTCTGCATGCATCTAATTGAACTCGTTCCAAGCTAATTTCAATTTCAGTTTTACATGTTACATGCATTCAACATGTAATGCAGTTGCATGCAACAAAAAGTTGTAAAAAAAAAATAGACAACAGACAATACTTAAGTAGGTATTAATTCAGTAAGTAAATATATATAATGTTAATGTAAATATGTATGTAGTTACTCACTTACTCAATGCTTTTTGCACTTCGTACTCATCTGTACCATGTACGATATTGAATTAAATGAGGTGACATGTAGCAATAACAACGAAAATGAATAAATGCATGAATGGGCTTTCCAATCGCTCGCACGAGTAACAAAAAGCGTAAAAGAGAACTAACTCATGATTGCTTATTCATCTATTATTGACCTTCCCCCGCAGATATAAAGCCATTAATTCAATTTTATTCATGAACATAAATCTTTTAGATCTTTCACCAAAACGGAACTAACCTATCGATGGATGCACATCCGCATTGATGCATTCAATTTCAATGCATGTAGTTACCGTTATAACTATTTCAATTTAGTTCAAACCTTCTATATTGCTCATCAATTTATTTATTATTTTAGTATTGTTATTTAGTGTTGTTGCATTATTTGCATCATTAAGTTAAGTTTAAATTAGGGGAAGGTGAAATTTACTTTATATAAGTACTTTGTAGTTGACAATATTGGTATATAGTAAGTTTGAATAATTTAGCTTCTTAGCAACATCTGTCATGAATGAAGTTAAATTTAATGAAGTGGTAAATTATCTCGAGTTGGTTGTTGTTGTCACGGTACTCAGCAATGAAAAGGTTTTGTTAGTGGTTTTGTAAGAATTGGCCGAGGAGCGTCATCATGAATCGTGAGATTTTAGTTTAGCACCAGTTTTAGCAATATATATCTACTTAAGTTAAAGTTTGGTTTGGTTTGTGTCTGACATGAATCCTGAATCTGTTGTCATGAATAATGACCTAACTGCGAAGCGCTTTTGCACGACTATTTCTGCAAACTTTTTTTGTTATTAGTATGGTGACCGTATTTTATTTATTCTTTGATTAAATTTGAAATTCTAAAAGTATTTAGTTTTATTCACTAAAACCTAAGTTTAAAAATAAAACAGGAATGTTACAAATTCACAGAAGGTATTTAGACATTTTTTATTTTAATGATGTGTATGGTCACCGTAGTAATAACTCGTGTAGGCACATATATATATATATTTATATAAATTTTACGGCCAATTCCGTTTGACTCACTGACCGACTCTAGCGAGCGATGACATACCTTCCAGTTGTTTGTTAACAACATTAAGTACTTACACAGATTTTCCAACACTAAGATCATCAGCACGGAAGAAGCACAGAAGTTGTGACATCTTAATCGACATAGCATAATATTAGCGGTAGTATCAGTTTTTATTTCATTCCTTTAAATTTTTTTCTAAATCTGTCGTTTTGTTCGTTGCGGCTGGCAAAGTAATAAGTAACAGATTGAAGGAAGTCCTACATCACAGATGAACAAAAAACGAATAAATCGGTTACTAACGGGAATTTTAAGATATCAAGCTATTGATTGCCACAGCTGTCGAAGATTTTGTTGAGAGACAGTTACGGACTTAAATTGCCTATTAATATAAGTTGCTAATATTCGACGTTTTAAAACTTTTCTCTTGGAAAAATGATTAAAATTTGAAGAAAAAAAGATTTTTCAAACTGTACAAATTTAATTAAAATCATTAAATAAATTAAAATGTAAGTAATTAAACGACCTTGTAACTAAATCAAATTTTAATTCACATCAACTTGAACTTTCATGAATGCATGAATATTATTTATCTCTAAACCGAAATCCCACGATTTTCTTCATTCCCAGTGCATTTTACAAACCATGAGAAAAACGTATAGAAACAATACATACTTCTGTAAACTGTATCATTCGTTTTGAGATTTCAATTTTTTGCAATGAATCAGAATTCTAAGTTCTTCGTTAATCAAGACTTTTTTTAAAAACTTTTTGCAGACTTTATTATTCTCTTTCTTGTTCTTTTTTTTTTTCTTTTCAACATGAAAAAGGAGCTATTAACCCACTTCTTTAAACTATTCGACGCAGAAATTGTGTTTGCATCGGTTTGTGGCATGCACCTCAACGGATGAATAGCAAGCACACGGTTAATTAATTGTTTAATGTTGTACTCGATGCAATAGTAACATGCCCTGTAATCTACTTACTTACATGGAACATAGACTATACGCATGCTTTTGATTCTATTATATTGCTAGCTAATTTATATATTAATCAAGCAAGCGAAGACTGCATAGACTATTATGATAGTATTATTATAATTATAAATAATAATTTATAAAGTTGATGCATTCGTGCCGTCACAGTTGAATTTCTAAGTTAAGTGAAGTAAATATAATCAGATTTAGATTTTCATAAATTGATTTAATTGAATGGAACAAAAATGTTGTAATAATTATTATTGAAATATTATTTAAATAATATATAAACGTTTTTTTGGGGCAATATATATTGTTTTTTCATCGCATTGGCAGCTGCTTCCGTGTGCGGCCTCCGGGATTTTGTCTCTCGCTGACTGCATGGTTTGTGAGAAGAACTGGTACGTTGTAAAACAACTGGACTTAAGAAATCCAAAACTAAAATAAATTCTCAACCATGGGATATAAAATTCATATAAATAACAAAATTGTGAAAATTTGAAATAAAAAATGTCGACCTTCAAATAGTCATATAAATTCGAAAATATAAAATATTTAAAAAACGGCTATGTTAGATGATAGAGAATTTATTTTTACGTATTAAAAACAAAAAATGATTAAAATCGGCTGAATTTATTCAGAGATTTTTCTACAGCCAGTTGAAAAAATGTGGTTTCATGAATATGCAAATTAAAGTTTGGTTAATCTGTAATAATATAATGTTATAGTTCTTGCTGTAACTTTGCAACAAAGTTATATACTGAAATATTGTTTTAGTACAAAAAGCAACAAAAATTTGTCCCCGGGATTAGCTTCCTTTTAAAAACAATTTTTAATTAAAATCAAGAAGAAAAGCAAATAATATACAACATATTTGCTAATAGAAAATTAGCGCTCAACCAGAGTGGAAAATTCCAACTTTTTATTAAGCAAAACATGCGCAGAACATGTTATTTTACTATATAATATTAATTACATGCGAATGGTGCCAGCTAATTGCCCAGTAATTGAATATTTTTATTGTTGGTATAAATGCGAAACGCACATACGATTTCAATTTATTTAAATTATTTCTTTTAAATATTTTTGCAACATAAAATTTACATAAAAACTTATTTAAATTAATAACAGTTATTAATAATTGCTTTATACTTCATAAATCACTCAAAATAGTCCTTACCGCATTCGAGTTCTTATAAAACATGCAAATTTTCAATATAATTTTTATCTGAAATTTTATCATAAAATTAAATGCATAAATTATAACTATAGTTCGAAAATTTATCTATGTCCGCTTGCTTACCTTTATTCTTCTTCGCTTGGCTGGTTACAGATGAAGCCGCTAGCACAAGTAGAACTCCTAATAATGCCGACCACTGAAACGTCCTCATAGCTGCGGTCTTCTATAACAAACCAAAACAAAAAGAAATGAAATAAAGAAATTGCAATAATTAAGTAAGCTCTATCTCTGAAGATAATTACTCCGCATGAAATAAAAATAGTAATTATATTAGCAATAAATGATTAGATTTAGAGACTCGCAATAGAATTACGCTCTAGAATGTAAATTCTATGATGACTTTGATGAGATTAGAGATTGCGAGTAGTAATGGGATAGAAATCGAGGAATGCGCAAGTAATGAGGAAGAAGATGACGCAATTAAGTAATTAGATGCGTGGATGCTAGCTAGCTAAGCGATTTAGAAGAGTTGTCGTCAGGATTGGTCGCTATGACGGTCTTGATGTAATGCTACTGCCTTAATGATCGAATTGTGCGGGTGGTATGCAATTAACGCTAGAAAGCAATTCCGAAGACGCCTACGAAAGGAATTTCCTTAATATATCAGTTGTACTTGATGGTATAGCAAGCAAATACGGAATAAAAATAGTAGTATAATTTGATTTGTGGTTAAATGTAAATTGCTAGTTGATTGTTGCAAAAACTTTGGAATTAATATATTTGGAGATGTTGATGATGCTGTTGCTATATTTGTCTAGTTCAATGAGTCATTTTGTGCTTGGATTTTTTTAAATAAATGAGTAATAAAAGTGTAAGGAATATAAGTTAACTTAATAAGAAGTTATTACTTTAAAATAGTGATTTAAGCCAAGAATATTTTCGTAAATCATTGCAATATAGGTTTCAGGTAAAAGACAATATGTAACAGGATTAATTTTCGATTTAAATGCCAGCACTGAACTTACAAAAAATTAGCCAGAAATGATTTAGGCTCATAATGGATTACCAGAAGCGCGTTTGGTTTGGCCGTGTTGCAAAATCAGTTATCAAGTGTAAATCACACTACATGGAAAAATAAAAATTGATTTCATGAGTGATAGATCTGCGCGGGATGCTTCTAATCATGGGGCCATAGGCGCTCGCCTAGTGCGCCTCTGCTGATTACAGCTAAAGTGTTTGATATTTTTGCATATTTCCAATGGCACATCATTAAGCGATAAATTATCTTCATATATAGCGTGGTCAAATTATCAATTTGTTTCTTCAACTTGAAACAAATGCCGGTAAAATTAAGAGGCCATTTTACCTCCAAACTGGTATAGGAAACTCCATGTTAGCGCCGTGACTGATTGTGATCACACTAATTGAGTTTTTTTTCTAAATATTGAACGTACTTTTATAGCTGCAAATTATGCAAAATAATTTGATCCAAATCTCACTAAGTTTGGTCAAAAGCAGTAACACCGTTAACATAGAGCTTCCTATTCCGTGTTGAAAGTAAACGAAGCTCTTAAGTCCAATTTATTTCTTAACAAGAGTTTAGTTATTTCATAAATTGACGCTATTTTGAATAGATGACAAGTAAAAACACTTAAGTTAAGAACTAAGTATTCTACAATTAATTCTTTTATTCCAAGGATAATACCGTTGAGTGAGAAGTTGTCTGACAGTTTAACGATAATACGCAGTTAAAGCTGTGAAAATTCTATAAAAATAGTTTATTATTTATCAAACTTTTGTGTCTAACTTTAAAACTTTTTAGACAGAAAGTTTTAATTCAAAATTAAGTTATAATTTATTTAGCTTTTACATACAAGCATATTGTATCTATGTATGAATTAATAACAAATTTAATAGCAACTCTTCAGACATTTTCTTAGCTTACTACCAACATCCAATTTTGCAAGTAAATCAAATTAAATTTTTTTTTCTTTTACTTTTCATCTTAAGCCAACTTTACTGCTTACAAATATTTTTTTGGCTCACACTTCCGGTACAAAAAGTAAACATGTCAGTTCTTCAGTTCTTTGGCTCTAACATAAACTAAATAAAACTCTATCTTACTTAAACAATTAAAACCACAATTACCAAAGTGAGCAAAGTTTCTTTTAACACGTAACATCCCAAATTGCGGCTAGTTGCAAATCCGATTCAACCCGATTCAAAATACAAATCAATAGCCATTGTTTAATTCATGCTTCACAGCTTTGCACAGAAGACTGACTTCAATATAACTACAGATAGCTTTTATAATGTGTAGTGTGTGTTAAAGCATACAACAAACATGGTTGATATCGCAGGGAAAATATGAAGACAATTCCTTTAAATGTAGCCGTTGTGTATAATGTATATTTCAATCGGTGGCTATCGTATACAGTAAATGCCGGGATCCGATGATGTCTGTCGTCGGAAACTCGCATAAAGTGAGTTATGTTGAGTATTACTCGCTTTTGAAAGCGACAAAAATTAGAAATGACATAATCTTGCCGCCCGTCACACACAATGCACCTCACTTCAATGCAAGCTACATAATTTCCTGCTGATATTACATGTCGACGATGTGTACAAGTGAAATATGCTAGATAGATTTATATACATACAAACAATCATAGTATTATCAGTTATCAGTAATAGTGGTGGATTTACCAAAGTACATGGATAATATAGCGGGTCAAAATTTTTGAAATTCAAAAAAATTCTAGAATTGCGGCAAGTAGAAATTAAAAGTCATTTTAATTTTCTATGCTTAAAATTCTATGCTACATGATGGAGAGTTAATTTTTACAAATTTAAAGAAAAAAAATGGGCGAAATCGGTTAGATGAATCCCGAGATTTTGTTACGGCCCGTTGAAAAAACTTGATTTTTAGAAAAAGCTAGTTAAAGTTTCAAGTTTAGTTTACTTGGTACTAAACTAATTTAAAAAAGAGAGAGAAAGAGAGAACAATATTTATTTCTGTAACTTTGCGACGAATTTATATACCGAATTATATTTTTTTCATGATTTTTCTTCTGGAAATTCTGTGAAAAGAAAAAACAGAAAGTTCATAGTAAAAAGTGGAAACACGGAAAATTAGCCAGTGCATGCGCATCATGCACATCTATACTAAACAGTTTTGTTACAGTTTTTTATAATATATAGTAGGCTAACACGAGCGGAAACATTAACAAAACGTCCTTTTGCAAATAAATGTAAAATGTGAGTGTACCTGTGAATACAAATACAGAAGTAAATTTTTTACACCTATTAGGTAATTCATTTAGTAATTAGCAAGGAAATAAAGATGAGATAAGTTGTTTTAATTTAAGTTGAGACTAATCCTTTATAAATAAAATCGCTAGAGAAATCTATCTTTTTGTTGTAGGCAA
>JARJDU010034058.1:0-12325 GCA_030264695.1 Lissagria laeviuscula | reverse complement strand
TAGGAATAATTAGTACGTTCACAAAAGTTAGTGTTTTAAAGTAATTACATACACAAAAAGTTCATTGTATAAATACGATTTTAATAGTTTCAAGAGAAGCACAGTACATATCTATAAGACATATTTGCAATGCATGCACCTAGAAGCTATATATTATTTATTCATAGATAGATAAAGATATTTAATATATTTGTTTGTTCTTATCCATTTAACTTCTCATTACAATGATATATAAATTCAATATCATCTCTGATTGTACAAACAAAAGCATGATATATACACATACATGTTTGTCTTCCATATGATTTGTTTCTTTTTATACATACAATCGAACATAATTATTGATGTTCAACGAAAACAATAGAACAATAAACTTGATAATAATGAATGCGTATCACATTTTTCGTTCATGTGTGCAAATACTACTAAATACAAACGAAATAGGAAGTTCACTATAAGCAGGAATACTCTATGCGACAACAAAAGAACGAAATGAAAATAAGAAGAGTAAATAAAAAAAAATACAATAAACTCTGTATAATTATGGATTGAGCCACGTAATAATATTAATAGTAATCAATTCAATTAATTATACTTAACAACTAGATAGAGAATTTTTCTTATTATGTTTGGACTATGCACTTGTTTTATTATTCTGAGGTGCATAGAAGGGATCCCGTAATATGTAAGTTTTCACTTCTATAGCAAACATTTAACGACAGAAAATATTGTCGGTGATTGCACTTTTCTTATAATATAGTTGTTTTTGTTTTTTTAAATGTCTACTGACTGGCAGAGACCGACTGACTGTTTGCATTGGTTTAAACAATACTTACTCTGTTTTGATTTCTTTTTATTGTTATGCTAAATATCAGTTCGAAAATAGAGGGAACTTAAAGTTGGAATGTCGACCCTGCTATTCGTTTTCTAACTCCTCTAGTCAGGCAATCGCTTTGGCTTCAGGTAGAAATGCATCCCAATATTTCACCAACTGTAATAATAACAAAAATCAAAATCGAACAACAAGAGCTCATTGATATTATTGCTCGAATTACCTGAGCTTGATGCTCCATATGATTCTCTAAATACTTAATAAACGTAGTTTTAAAGTCTTGAATACGACATTTCTCAAAACGTTCCATTTCGGACTTGATCATTTTAGAGATCCGATCAAAGGCTTCCTGGCTACGTTCAACTTTAGCTTCCCATTCAATAACTTCAACACCGGCTTGGTCCAACTTATCGCTACGTCCTTGCAACTCCAATTTCGTTTTAGCTTCGCGTTTCCGCGTTAACATTTGCTGAGAGTGTTGCCATAACTGAAACAGTTTTGTACGCTCATGGAAAGCATCCCGAACAGCGCCTAAAAGTCCAAGGTAATCCTTGAGCATCTCGCACAAAATGAAGAAGTCAGTATTCGCTTGTTCTATGTGTAAAGCTTCCACCTTCTCTTCAGTATCGGCAAGTTGTGATAATGCTCTTGAGAGAGAACTATGGTCTTCACAAGCGCTCAATAATGCTGCTGATCGAGCTACGCCATTGGTTAGATTCGCCAATTCTCGACGATAAGATACCATTGCTTCGACGTTCGTATGCAATTTTTTAAGCTGCGTTTCTAAGGCTTCTACATGCGCAAGTTTATCCTCAAACCACTACAATTATAGGAAATATATTAATATTATGATTATTATATTGTGTTTGAGTGAGGGGTACTTACCGGATCAGTTTCATCCATTTTATAAGTGATTTTATTAACTGTTTCGCCAACTTTATTGATAAAGCGCATGACACCAGCGCCACTCAGAGCCGATGTGCTTGTTGCTTTCGGTAATTCAGCATCAGATTCGAGAAATTCCCTGAAATCTGGATCGACGATTAATACGGGGTGTTGAGATGTTCTACGTATGTAACGTTCTAAAGAAGCACGTCGTCGCTCGATGAACTCGTTGCCATTCGTAGCTTGCTCAGCTTGTCCCATCTTCATCTTGGCATTACCAATCACACTCTTTTCAGGTGCTGGTGGTATAATGCGACCGACTTTTAGATATTTCTCTGTGAGCTTGTCATGGAGTCCTAGGAAGTCGCTAAATCGTCGCATAACGACGAATTCGCGTTTTTTGAAAAATGTCATGTTGGTTCGCGTAAAGATGCGATATGCCATGTACGCCCCCATCCCATCACCAACTTTCTGAGGCTCTGTTATCGATATTTCTATGAATTGGTCACCACCTTCTGCTTCAACCTATATATATATAAAATAAAAAGTAATAACTAAACTGTACTAATTTATATCTTATAGGACAAACCTCTTCTAAAGTTGGAGTTGCAAGTGAATGAACATTAATTGGCACTGTTTCCATTTCAGCTCGATCATTTATATGTACCTTGCCCATGTCTTCATGTAAATCAGAATCACCATTCAACAAATCTTGATGATTCTCTCTTTCTGAGTACTGATCAAGCTTCGATGGAGGTAGAGACTGTAATGGATATACATTTTAAATAAGTTGATAATGAGTAAACATGATAATTAAAGGTTATCGATATAGTATCGCCCATATTAATTTTAAAGCCGTTCGAACGCATACATTAAAATGGATCAACGGAAACGATACTTCTTTGTCAATTAAATGCAATTATACACGTTGCATGCCCACTTAATTGTGGCTCTCTATATATTGATAATTATCGTGAAAAGGGGGTGGCATAGAATGAGTTTGCTTTTGCGATTTACCTGCACTGCCGACGCAAACAGGTCGTCATCGTCGTCATCCCTAGGCTTGATGTCGATGTTTTCGAACAAAGGGGGTGGTTCCATCGAATCGGCCATGTTTACACTGTACTATGATGTGTTTACGATCTATACAGCCGGCCGATGATATGGAATGCAAGCAGATATCGGCTTCAGTGTTGCTTTATCACTTATCAACCGCAATTTCTGTCTGATGTCTCGTACACTGGCGTTTTGCTGACGTCTGACAATGACAACTTAATGCCGCACAGCTGACCTCCATCCTGCAAATTATGATACTGGGAGTGGGAATACTGAAATCATATATAACTGGGTTTTTGTGTGAATTGTTGTATTTGGAATTGTTGTAAAGTTATATTGGTTTAATACAAATTATTAATTATCCAAATGTAACTTATTATTCGGGTGAGAGAGTACAATATGAATGTTGTGCACGGCTATGTAAGCTACTTTATAGTAAGTTTGGTTGCATATAGTGTCGTACATTACAAATGATACCATAATTAAATTCAAAATTAGTTAAATATTACACATATTTAATTAATGTGCTTATATATTGAATAAATACATGATCGATAAACACTACACAAGCTTTGGTTTTACGGACTAATGGACGACGACCCTTGTCCACCATACGAGAAATTCCTTAAATGCTTATATTTGCTATGAAGATCATGAAGTTGCCTACGCACATACACGCAGAGGTCGATGCGACCATCAGCTTTACTTGACAATTAACCATGAAATTGTAATTGATTTAACGGATTTAATTAAAACTCTTCTCTGTTTTGCTCAATCACAAGATTACAATTTGATCACAACAGTCCGAAACGTTCCCAAAGTAGTAGTATTGCTATAACACCATAGAGGGTGCACACTATTCGTCAAATTCTAATTGGTCCGTGAAAGGCGATATCCGTTAAAGGCGATATCCGTTAAATCGGGGTCCGTTAAACCGATTCATAAGTGTTCATATATTTAATTTAATTTTAAAACAAAATCGAACATTATCTTGTGGACAGTGATTATTTAAAATAGTACAAGTAAAAAATAAAATTATATTATATAAAAAAATATATTTAATAACATTATAAGTTAAATAGAACGAAGACCAAATCAGGTATTTCTTTAAAATTATGTGCAGAAATATTTAACTTCCTAACATCTTCATAAACCTCACAATAACAACATGTTATGATCACAGCTACACGAAGGGCGTCGCCATGACAAATCAACAACTCACAAAACTGTTTTCAAACAATCAAATATTCAATACATATACAAGTGTACTTCTTTCATATGTCTGATTTTTAAATATAAATACGTGAAATAAATAATCTATTCTTTAAATGACCGATTATCGTCTAGAATGGATCAAAGACAAAGTAACGCAATTTGTGGGATTGCAATCGGGCGACTATTTCGATGCCATGCTCGAGGCAAACGATGGAGAGCTAGAGGATCAAATCAACTCTCTGCTAGACGATGAAATCCTCGAAGGCGACTCCCATCGACGTCTTTTCTACATACACAAAACCCAATTCGAGCGTCTTGTCGATAAAGAAATTGACGTTATTGAACGCATTCCTTTATTGGACCTTTCACCTGAGGCACTAGGTAAATCTATGAAAAGTGTATCTAGTGTGAATAAACATGAAGAGAAAAAGAAGAAAGGAAAACCAAAAAAGAAAGGAAAAGCTAAATCGTTGCATTCGAGCGATGCAGAAGGTACAGGAGAACAAGGAAAGGAGGATCATGAAGGAGAAGAAGAGGCGAAATGGGGCGAAGAATCGATGGTGCAAAAAGTAACTGATACTGATGCCAAAGATACAGAGCCATCTTCTCATACGGAGACGCCGATGCATACGAAATCTACAGTGACGCCTACTGGGGAGATGGATACTGATATGGAAGACGAAGATGAGGAAGAAGAGGAGGGGGGTGAAGGCGAGATTAAGAAAGGACAAAAAAAGGGTAAAAAGGAGAAAAAGGGTAAAAAAGATAAAAAGAAAGGCAAGAAAGTTAAGGGATTGGATGCACCGATTGTTTCTGAACATTTCGAAGAACAATATGAATATATTACCGTTAAGGTATAAACATATATTACATATATTTTGAAAATATTAAAAGAGCTTAGGATTGTATGATTTTATTTTAGAAAATTATTCAAGAAGTTGAGACTGATTATACTTTGACTGGAACTGTTGGCAATCTTGTTGATGATAAGGCTCATTACGGTCGCAAATATATATACGTCTTGCGTTTAGGAGAGCAAGGAATTCCTAATTTCGATTACAAAGAAGACGCTGATGCAGAAATGTCAAGTTATTTCGTGGTGGGTTCATGTAGTGGAAAACAACTCCAAGGACTGTTACTTCACATGGCTGATGTTAGTATGATTTTCTAATGCACAAACTTACATGCGCCATCTACTTGTAATCCCTCCAAAAAAATGTAAAAGTGTATACCTCTAATATCTTCTTCTTTAACATCACAGGCTCAATGGAGCTTAATAGATCGCCTGCCAACACTAGACATGCGTCGTAAATCACGTGGAACATCGACGCAAGATACCACAAAAGTAGCTCGCAGTTCTTCCCAAGTTGAAGAGTTTGAAGGCAGCGAGGAAGAGCTTGGTACTGCGGGGGGGAGTCGTTCGTTGATGAATGTCGGGTCAATGGTAGTGGTAAACCGAACCGAAACAAGATCCGCGTTAGCATCTATAACAAATACACAGAATGCTCAAGATGGCGGCGCAGACATCCAAGCGGACTTAGAGGAACAAATCCAAATGAAAGAAGAGCTGTTGAAGAACTACCAAACTTTAGTAGAGAATATTCGATGGACGTTGGAACACATTGAAGACGATAGCACCTTGCAAGTCGCTCAGTTTCCTGATATTTTCAGTCGTACTGATCACAGTATCATCAGGGATCAAAAGTTAGTTACCGCACTAGAGGGCGTCATCTTGCATTGGGAGAAACAGATCATTAAGACCATCGAGATGTATAACTCGAAGCAGCCGAATGGCCCCGGACCGATTGCAGAGTATGATTATTGGCGCGAACGTGAAGCAGCTTTGAGCGTTTTATTCGAACCTTTGAAGAAGAATACCTTTCAACGTATTACAAATATATTGGAGATGGCCGATTCGCCTATTATTAGTGGCTTCCAGTCGTACATTGAAGATTTGAGAACGGCTTATTTGCTTGCTCGAGATAACGTTAAATTCCTCTTCACAATTATGCGTCATTTTAAGGTAAAACGAATTTAAAGCCGGGATAATTAGATAATCCAATTATGATCATAATAATTTATTTTATAGACTATAATGTATTCGGATGATTTCATCAAGACCCAGGAAACCATTCCGAATTTGTATGTGGGATTACAATTGATATGGGTCCTCTCGAGGTATTATTGTGCTGATGAGACTATGGTACCGTTATTGGAGCGTGTTTCATGGGCATTGTGTGAAAAGAGCAAGGCTGCTTTAGATAACAGCACTTTATTTCGTCGGCCTATAAAGGATATCATTAAAGTAGCAACTGAAACAAGATATATGCTCAGAGCTTGGAAGGAAAGTTATCTGGACACTAGGGAAAAAATTGAAGTTTCTGGAAAGACCAATCGTTGGGAATTTGATAAGAAGAAATTATTTGGAGAATCTGATTATATTATACTTGTTTGCAAAGATATAGAATCTATTGCTGATGTAAAAAACCTGACTTATTTTAATTTACTCTAGCTGATATTAATAAATTTAAAAAATTGATTTGTAGATTATTGATCAATTTACAAACATATTCGGAGCTGAATTAAAATCCATCATGACCGATCCACAAAAGATTGATGACGTCGTACGCAAGCTTGAGAATTTGGTGTATCCAATTGAAGTCGCTGATTTTGACATTTTCAAAGAATCGTTTAAAGAAAATTGGCAACAGATTATGACGCAATTTGGCAAAGAAGTGAAAAGTTTGGAGCGCACGGCCACAATTTTCATCGATCAAAGTTTTAAAGTTTTAAGATCTGCTGAAGGTGCTTTGGAGAAGTTACTTAAGTTCAAGCATTTACGCACTAGAAAGATTATACATGATCAACTTATGTCTAAGTTTGAAATTGTTATGGATCAATTTATAAAGGAATTAGCTACGATGGAAAACTTATATTTGGTAATTGAATTCTTAACACACTGTAATACGTATTTTTAGGGACGGTTTTCAATGTGCGATTAAGTTAAATGTTACTTTTGGCTATGAAATACTATAATTTGAGAAACGGTTCTAATTTTGTAGCAAAGAGTGACTTAAGACGCACAGTTTGGTATATGGCTTATTTCTCTATAATTGTTAGTTTATGAGTTTCATTTTCCCTCAAATTTTTGTCAAATTGCGATTTTAGGGTAAATAATGTAGATGAATTATATATCTTTGGATAGAGCTTCGAAATACTTTTTTTTTGGTATATAATACTTAGTACTTTAGCCTGGGAAGTTTAGAGTTATAAGGCAAAAACAGTGAAGAAGCCAAAACTTGAGGGTTTTGTCATTTTGGGAAGAAATACCATAAACCGAGAAACGGCTTTAATGTTATTGCAAAGAGCTACTCAAGACGCATATTTTGGTATATGGATCACTGTTCTGTGATTGCTAGTTTAGAAGTTACATTTTTGCTCAAATTTATGTCAAATCGCCTTTTTTGCATAGTCAAATCGCTCATATGCAGATGAAATTTCTACAAATGCTCATAATGTGCATCAGTCATACATCATTGGATAGAGCTTCAAAATGCGATTCTTTTTATATATAACACTTGGTATTTTGGTGGGGGATGTTTTGAGTTATTAGCCAAAAACCGCCGTGATGCTAACAACGGAGGTTTTTGTCATTTCTGGGGCGAAACACTATACACAGATAAACGACTTTTATGTCGTCGCAAAGTGCTTCTCAAGACGCACAATTTGGTATATAAACCATTTCATTACTACTGTTAGTTTTGGAGTTTTAATTTTGCTCAAATTTTTGCCAAATTGACACTTTTGCGTAATCGTATCGCACACGTACAGGTGATATTTCTACAAATGCACATAATGTGCATCAGTCATACATCATTGGATAGAGCTTCGAAAGACGATTCTTTTTATATATAATACTTTGTACTTTGGTCGAAGATGTTTAGAGCTATCTGTCAAAAACCGTAAAACCGTAAAAAGGTCAAAAATTGAGATTTTTGTAATTTTCAAGGTAGAAATGGTATACTCCCAAAATCTTCTTTAATGTCGTTGAATAGATCAACTCTAGACGTACATTTTGATATATGAACTATTTCGCTATGACTGTTAGTTTACGAGTTTGATTTTCGCTGAAATTTTTGTCAAATTGTAATTTTTGCGTAATCGTATCGCCCATGTACCATAATATTACTAGAAATGCTAATAATGTGGATCAATTAAATATCTATAGACAGAGCATCAAGAAACGATTCTTTTGGTATATAATACTTTAAATTTTGGTCTAGGATGTTTAGAGTTATAGGCCAAAAACAGAAGAAAATCTAAAAAGGTTAGGTTTTTGGCATTTTTTGGAAAAAGATTGACCAATAAACGGTCCTAATATCGTCAAAAGTAATTGGAGCAGTGATTAGGGCACCACACTTAACTCTTTTGCCTAATCTATTAATTGTTTTAGCGCAACAAACGTAATCCAATCCTTTGCCGAAATCATCAAAAACATGGCGGAGCTATATTTTGGGTGCAACAGATGTTTGCAGCTGTTAAAAAGCCAATATTGAAGTTCCGATTTGTTGATGAATTGAAGTCTTCCATCTTGAAAGTGGAAGCGTTTAATATTTACGTAAAACTTGCTAAATCTTTGAAGCAATACGAGGAATCTAAGTACCAAGAGTGGCTTAGTATTTCAGAGCCTATTGCTAAGGAAACTTTGAAGTTGGATGTTTTAAGATTGGAGAGCAATTTGTTTAAATGTTAGTATACAGTAATTGTTTAATTAACACCAATTACTAAAAATATGTTTATTTTTTAGCTAAACCTGTACCAAAAACCAAAGTGCAAATAAATGAATCTGTAACGACATCCAAAGGATCAAAAGTGGGTAATTCACAATTAGAAATTCATAATACTGCAAAAGGTAAGTAAAAGGGAATTTTTAATATCAATCTCATCCAAATACACATCTTCATCATTATGTACAAAAGCTATAAGTTCCATGCACATCATTCATTACATATATAAAAAGATACATAACTAATTGTTTAAACAAAATGAAAATTAAAGCGCAATACAACTATTAATTACAAATTAAGTTCGAGACAGTTTTTTGATTATATCGGCAGATTGGTTTAAAGATTCAGAAATAATCGCAAGCTCAGCCTCCAACTGGTCGAATATTTTTCCACCTGAAGGACATCTCTCAAAAACACCAACAATCAATGCGTCTAGTCTTGAATTATCTTCCTGCTTGTAGTAACCACCACTGCAAATTGATTCCTTGAAAGATTCTTGTTCATACTCTTCCATAAGGGCTTCATCATTGAAATCGAACATAATCTGCCATTCTTCAACGGATCGTGGTCGTTCCGTTGTGACACTCTCGCTGTGCGAACCAATATTGATAAAAAGCTGAGAACAATAAGTTCTCTTTTCGGCAAGAGACCTTTCTGGTGTTATATAAACAGCTGGAGTGCTAGAAACGCTAATGACGGAACTTGTAGATCCTGAGGTGTAATCGCTATCGGTGTTGTCGGAATTGATGGTGCTGATACTGGGATGCATGTAAGAGCTATGACTGAAATTCCTTTTCTGTGTGTGAACTTTGGCTCTGTTACTAACGCCAGAGGTGCTATTCTTATGAGTCGGTAATAACTCCTTCAATGCGTCGTATATGTCCCACATTGTGTGATTATTTTGCTGCAAATCGCATTGCACAGCTTTGTCACACATCTGCTTAATGTGGGAAGCTTCTTTTGGACCTGGTATGTTAACACAACAACCTTGATTCTCCTCATCTTCGTTGTCTTGAAGGAGCGCTGCTTTGAACTTCTCTAATAACTCAAGGAGTAACTTCTTGTTCGGTTTTGTGTTGCTTGATCGGATCAATGTTTGAGTAGTGTTGAGTATAGATTGGGGTAATGCTGCTTTTTGCTTTTTATTACTTGGTCCTTCAGTTTGCATAGTTGCGAAGTTCTGGCTTGAGGCAGCTTTCGATGGATTTGGATTGGTCGTTTGTCTAGGAAGCGAGAGTAAAGATTTGACAGTTTTGCTCGGTGTAGGTCTCCTAGGAGTACCCAAACATCTTGCTGATGAGGCAAAACATGCACTGCTTCGAAGATTAGGTCCTCGCTGCTCTGTAGGTTCAGATGATTTTTCTTTGTAGGTGTAGGCTGAGTACTTTTTCTTCTCGCGTCTCTCGAGGACATCTTTGGAAAAAGGTGTACACTTTTTGGCAATTGGTGTGGAGGCTACACTACTTTTATCACTGGCACTACATGTTGTATACATTTTTTTGATTTCGTTAAACGTTGTTGATTTCGGCACTGACTTTTGTTTGGAATTATCACAGAGTTCACTCTTAAACCGATTACACCTCATTTTCGGGTTCTGTTTGTTGGTGAGATGTGTGGCAAGTTCGGCAACTAGAGTTGACAACATCATCATTTATTTTATTGACACTTGTACTTGATATTTATGCTTCGAATGAAGAACTGGTAATGCGTAAAATAGGAAATTATTTGGTTTATAAAGCCAGAGATGTAACAGGTAGGAGGGGTTGATGGGCAGACTGCGAGTCGCTTGGTATTGTTACAGTAAAATGCAGGTACTAATGAAGATCTGAGAAAAGGTATTGTGTTTAATTCATAATCGCATTTAGATTTGTGTTCTAAAATTGAACAAATATCACTAGGATTAATAAATTTATTTATTTCCAAGAATATCGAATTTTAGGCGAGTCCACTAACCATTAGGAGCGCTTGAATACGGCGCTTTCCACATTGTTAACACAAACGACAATAATTTGGGAAAATATTAATTTTTAATTAAATTTACTCACAAAAATGATTGGGCTATTTTTCTAGAATACTTATTTTTCGCTATAATTGTGTTTGCCCAGTGATTTTTAGTTAATTTTTTTGTTAAAAGCTAGTTTCTCCCGTTCTCACGTAGTTACTCCTCATGCGGTCCCTTAGAATGACTTTTTATTGCGCACAGCGTTCTGATCTCTGTTGAGCGGAACTTTTGTTTTGTTTTGCGGTTTCTATCGCATTTGAGAATATTGGTAAATACTCGAACTTATGCTCTTATAGATTAATGTTTATTTTTCCATAGTGTGTTTCTTATTATGAAGTTTAAAACAGGTACTTATCTATGAAAAGGGTTGCAATAATCCTCTTAATGCAAAACGCAGCAGATCTAGTACCTTTATTACAATGTCGTCAATAATCGTGTCATAAGTATATTCCTGGAATCAAAGGCGTCACCAAAGTTGATGTCGCCCAGTGCGGTAACTCATGATGTCACCCCCTTTCTGGAAGGGGGGACACTCGGGGTGAATATTTGACAATCAAAAAAGCCTCGCGGAACAAACTTTGTTGACGAATTATTTACTAAATTAGTGGCAGCCAACAGGAGCAGTCACGATTACTTATATTCTTGATACTTGCATTTCTCAAACGATGAAAATTTTTGCTAGAAACAATCTTGAAAATAAAACAAATATATTTCAATAATATCACCGCTATCTGGCAAATTTTTTCGAAGTCAAACCGTTACAACAGACGTACCAACGATTTATATAAAGATATAATAATTTAATTTAATTGAAAATTTCTTTCTCATAACTTTATGTTCAGCGTTGATATTAAATTTGCCCTTTTGATCCGACCCATAATAGTGTTAATTTAAGATGTATTACAAAAACTGTGTGCGTTAGATATTATGCCATAGGCAGTGGCGTAACTATAGGGTAGCAGGGCTAGTTAAATACTATGTGCCACCGACCCGAGAGACCGCAAGCAAATCAGATAAAAGAATTTATTCTTTTATTGTTTTCCATTTCAACATTTTATTAACTTTATCCTCTGAAGCACTTCAGTTTAAAGCCAGTTCAAATGTCTTCAAGGTGAACATGTGTTATCAAATTGTTTCCAATTTCCGTGTTTTGCAACCGGCCACATTGAATAAAATTTAAATAAAAGCTCTAAAATTTGTTGAAATACATATATAAAAAGACATTTTCGGATTATTTGCCAGAAAAATTCTCAACTTTCGGTAAACTCTAAGAAGTCTTCGTTAAACTTTGATGATGAAAGCTCGGAGAAAAGAATTTTATGAATTTGTGACGATTTTTACTGGGTTAGGGCCCATCCAATAAGCTTACCACCTGCCTCAGTTGGAATAGTTACGCCACTGGCCATATGAATGTTAAATTCAGCAAATAAGTAATGATCGTGTTACTTTCATTGTGAACATTAACTAGTTTCCTTTTAAAAGAGATAATCCGCTTGTTTTCGTCGCTTAAACTGCCTGTGCCTTGACTTTATAACTACAATACCCGAA